>JAUKPP010076141.1:0-16184 GCA_032273245.1 Phyllaplysia taylori
TCTCTCTCTCTCTCTCTCTCTCTCTCTCTCTCTCTCTCTCTCTCTCTCTCTCTCTCTCTCTCTCTCTCTCTCTGAACCACACCCTTGATCTTAGAGTAGGTAAGATCCAACACCTAGTCTTCTCGGATAAGGACGAAATATCTCGAAGGTCCTGTGTGCACCTTGCGCACGTTAAAGATCCCTTGGTGGTTGAAAATAGAAAAGAGTATGCCTATTAGGCCGCCACCGGGCAAAATTCAAAATTGATTCCTACCGAAAAAAATAGGAATGGTTCTGGGCGCCGAAATGACCTTATAGAGTTGACGAAGCTGAAAAACCCTTGCAAAACAAACAAGAAAACCCTATAATAATAGACCCATATTGAGACCGACGAAATTCTTAAGGACAGAAGCACAATGTAGTCTAGCACTTCACCCCGTCACTCACAACATGTTTCGTACTTATTGTTACTTGTAAAACGGATGGTACGCGCTTATTTTGCTACCAGTGCGACCGGAGAGCTTATATTTTGATAGGAGAAACGATCCGTGACAACACTGTACAGTGTGAACGTGGCCGCGGATAACAATGACCAAGCTGTCTTTACGCTCACTCTTGCCACATTTTCTTTTGTAATCCGCGCTCCGATTGTATTACCCAGATTCACCTTTAGAGGCTCCATTTCTCCTGTCAAAATATGGGCTCTATTGTGCGACTTTTTTGCATACTTACTCGCCATCTCCCGGCTATCGGCTATCGTTGTGCTTTCTTCTTTCTTCTTCTTCTTTTCGATCATCTAAATGGGCAATCCGGTCTCTAGAGCGAAGGCTGCTGTTCGCCGCAGGTCCTCGAGGTTCCCGTAGAGTTTGAGCTTCATTCCCTTGTTTTCCCTCTCTATACATAATACTCTTTGGAGGAACCAATTTTAGCCACATGTCTCTGTGAGATCAGCCATGTAGTCTATGTGTGTGCAGATTTGTAATGAGTTCCATGATGCATTGTGATGACATTATTTGACTATTGAGCCGTCCACTGTTGACATAATATATTGTGCTTCATAGTGGAAGCTTGCAAGCTCCTGAAGATAAACCCAATCTGAAAATATAATTTCTTTTAATCTGTTGAGGATGGTCTTTGTGAAAAGTTTGTGAATTTTCTTGTTGTTGTTGTTGTTGTTATTGTTGTTGTTGTTGTTGTTGTCGTAGAGGCGCTGTGGTGTAAAGGTTACACTCTTTGCCTTTCATGCGGAAGGCCCGAGTTCGATCCCGGTCGCGGACGATCTGACGATTTTTTTTCTACTGGGATTTTTTAACCATCAGCTCGGATTGGCCCTAACAGGCAGGGTCGAAGTAGCCCGTCTCTTAAATGACATCCTACAGTGTTGAAGGGGACGTAAAACTGGTAAACAAATAAAAAAAAAAACCCAGACCAGCTGTTGTCGTTGTTGTTGGCCCTGGCAGACAGGGTCGAAGCAGCCCGTCTCTCAAATGACCTTACAGTGTTGTAGTGGACGTAAAGCTGGTAAAAAAACAACAACCGAAACCAAACCAGCTGTTGTCGTTGTTGTTGGCCCTGGCAGGCAGGATTGAAGTAGCCGTCTCTTAAATGACCTTAGTGTTGCAAGGGACGTAAAACTGGTACACAAACCAAAGGTTGTGTCCTACCTTACCTTCACAAGGCGGAAAACAATAACGACATTTTGTCTTCAACCTGCCAAGCTAAGAGAAATTTGGGGATGCAAGCAAAGAGCTTATATATAGGCCTAAAGAGATGCAAGCTCGGTCTGGATTAGTTAGCGGAAAGAGAAAAAAAAATGTATGCGCAAAAGGGTAGCAGAAAAGCTACTCAAGTGCGTTTCAAGTGCGTTACTACGTCATAAAAGAGTAAAAAACTAGCATCACGACGTGGTTGATATGAATCAAAATTTATCCCTTATCTAAAGGTTTTAGGTTAATGATAATTTTAATGAGATTTTCTGTTTGCTTGTGCACTCTGAAATAAGAGTGTCTTGTTCTTTTCATCTGGTTGTTATTAAGACGTATTTATTTATAGAGAAGCCAGCTTTTGTTTCGCCATTTTGGCCTGGGTAGCGCCACTTTTGAAGAAACGCACTAGGAGTTGCGTCATAAAGGGAGGTAAGTTGCCTCTCTCGGTACTCGTTCTCTCCGATGCAAGTCCAATGTGGTGGGGATCAACCCTCTGTCCTCTACATGATAGGCGAAGAGCTTAACCACTATAGGCCTACCACGAATGCAGGCATTTCAAACTACCTGTATTAGCACAAAAACAACAACAACAACAAAAAGACAACCCAAAAAGGAAGAAAAAAAAAAGGAAAAAAGAAAAAAGAAACCCGAAACCTTTGGTGGCCCACTGGTGTCTGCGATGTAGCCCAAAGGCTAGGTTCTTCGCCTTTCATGGAGAAAACGGGAGTTCCATTCCTGGCAGGCAGAATCGAAGTAGCTCGCCTCTAAAAATTACCTGTTTAAGTTACAAATGATGTGGGCTAAATCCTGAACACCAGACGAAAACAACCAGCGCTGTGGTTTAATGGTTAGGCTCTTCGCCTTGCATGCAGGAAGACCTTAAATCGATTCCCGATCATGGACGATCTGGGGGTTTTTCTGCTACGATTTTTTCCCTCTCAGTCCGGGTTGGCCCTGACAGGCCGGGTCGAATTAGCCCGTCTCTTAAATGACCTTACAGTGTTGCAGGGGACGTAAAACTGGTAACCAAACCAAAAGACGAAAACATAAGCTTTCGTTCAGGGTAAGGACTCAACACAAGTTATAAAGATGTTTTTTTCCTTTCAAGTTATTTGACTATTATAGCCGTTGTAGGCATACAATAGAAGTAAATCAAGACAGACCTATGCTTTGTGCACTACGATGACAATACACAGATGTCTTACCCGTTTCTATTAGCAACACTACTCTTTCTTCATAATGAAGGAACCTCAACTCTTATTTTGTCTGGTCAAGGGGAAGCTACTCATGTATTACATCGTGACTCTTATTCAATAAAAGTAACGTCCCTTTTCTGTTCACTCGTTTTGGGACACTATGGCTCGCTTCGGAATTTGAAAAAATCAAAAACAACCAACAAAACCCCCAAAACCCCCCGGGTATTCAATGAGTTGCAACTAAGCCTAGTTCGTTTATTAGCTACCTCACATCAGAATGAGTCACACGATTACTAATTACTGGCACCTTGAAAACTTCTGCTCTTTCCTCATACTGTTGTTAGGCCTAGAATCTAGGTCTAGATCTAGAATCTAGATTCTTGTTTATAAATTTGAAGCATTTGAGGTTCTCTTTCAACCTTCATGCGGCATTAGTCAGAAGCGAGCTCAAGTAACCTCAATAAATGGCTATGAAAAAATAGTGAACCTAACCTCCCATGTAGTAAGCAAGCATGGTGATGGATTAGTTATTTTTCGTCTGGTAAAGGGAGGCAAGTTAGTCTTCCTAAAAGCTCTGTTGTAATTGACTCAGTTGCCTCCCGTGTACCATGGAAGCCCAGTCAAGATGGGACCAGCTGACTTTCGAAAGGGAGTTAATTCTCACCAAACAGTTCTGCGCTCTTTGCGTAACAATACCCTCGAAACATTGACTTAGTGAAAACGAAAGTTGTTATCATGTATTGATAACATAAGCAAAGAGACCTTGCAATATAGATCTAATGTGGAATCCAAACCTGGATATAGAAATCTAGATCTAGGAGTAGGAGGCCTGTCTGTTCCCGTCTGTATCGAATGAATTGAGTCAGAGTCAAGTGAGTGCCTCCTTTTTTTTTTGCCTAGATTTCTAGTCTTCTTAATCTTAGTCTGTCACCCTTGCCTTACACTTACACTTACTTACGTGCTACTAAACCTACACCTACACTACGAATTTTAATTAGGGAAATGATGTTGGTATTATGATGAATAGGCTAATGTAATTAAATATGAAATCCATATCAACAAGCAATAATCCAACTGCCAACAGAGAGCCCGTGACAAATTTTACTTCCATCCAAGATGGGGTGGGGGGTCGGCATTGGAGCCATGAGTATGAAAACTCGGAAAAATCACCATGAACACCCGCTTGGGCACTGCACGGACATCCCTGGACAAGGTGAGAGCGACAGGTCTGCATTTTAAATTTTTTTAGCTTCACAGTCTACACCTTCTTTTCTTTTGTGGTCGGTTTGGGACAGAAATAAGTGATGATTTGGAGAGGTTCAATTTATCGCGAAAACTGAATAGAAGTTTGCTGTCCATGATCCTAATAATTGAGTATTGAGCAAAGTAGGTAATTTTGTAAATTTACTGAGGTATTCCCTCCTTAGGTTTGTCTACTTATTGGTCGCATTTCAATTTTTATATCCTTACACTGACTATCTGCACTTTGTCAAATCTTTAGCCATTCAGAAATCGAAGTGGCTACAAGCACTTAAGTGCTTCTAGCCTGGGAGGCTAGTAGCACTTATTTCGTGACGTCACACTCGTTTTCGTTCGCCATCCCGTCTCGCAAAGGTCACATTTTAAAGATTGTGAGTTCTAATCTCGTTTGTATCATGCTTTTTAATAGGCCTATTTAAAATTTCCTTTTCTAAACAAATTTCTCTCTTTTTCTCTCCTTTTGGGAAAAAATCATAGGTCTGTTTTCTAATAAGTATAGAATGAGGTTTCCATTTGACAGAGGTGTGGTGGCCTAGAGGTAGTGTCCTGGCTTCTTAATCAAAAGTTTGTGGGTTCAAATCTCATTAGAACCAAATTTTTTTAGTGCATTTTTTTTATCCTTTTCTAAACAATTTCAACCTTCTCCCTCTTTTTGAAAAAAAAAAAAATCAGAGTAAAATACTAGGCTTGATTATCAGTGGACCCTGAGCAAGTTTTTATGATCTAGTGCCAAGCTCTAGATCTAAATCTAGATTCTAGATCTATTTCCGTCAACCTGGTTACATTGAATTCAACATAATTGTATGATTTTATGGGGGCTAAGAAGAGGGAGGGACAAGTTTTATTACACCCAGATTAGATAGATAAATAGATAGATAGAGAGAGAGAGAGTCCCACCAAGCTACAGGCACCTTAGTGTAAGTGCTGCTAGCCTCCAAGGCTACAAGCACTTAAGTGCTGCTAGCCTCCCAGGCTACAAGTACTAAGTGCTGCTAGCCTCCCAGGCTACAAGCACTAAGTGCTGCTAGCCTCCTAGGCTACAAGCACTTAAGTGCTGCTAGCCTCCCAGGCTACAAGCACTAAGTGCTGCTAGCCTCCCAGGCTACAAGCACTAAGTGCTGCTAGCCTCCTAGGCTACAAGCACTTAAGTGCTGCTAGCCTCCCAGGCTACAAGCACTAAGTGCTGCTAGCCTCCCAGGCTACAAGCACTAAGTGCTGCTAGCCTCCTAGGATTCATCTAGCCTAAGTATTTAAGTACAGCCTGTAAATTTTGAGATTTAACTTGTTTTGATTTGGAGGGCTTTTTCTTTTCTTATCTGAGCAGAAACAGCCATGGTGTGCAAGCTACCTCTGATGCCCCTCAGACTGACGGGATCTGTCAACATACTTCAACGAGAATCGACAAGACAGAATGTTTGTCTCTTGATTCAGCTTGTCCGAAGCTCACATCGACTCTCTGGAAATAGAAGTATAGGCCCACAAATTTGCCCTCACATGAAATTCTCTGTGCAGACTGGAACCTCAAATAGACAATCCTTTTATCAAGATAGATCTCCTTCATTTTCCATAATGAAAAGACATGGGTCTTGTTTTCATTCATCAAAACTCTTAAATGATGAACAGCTATCACATAGGGGCTTAATTCATACAACATCAAGGTCCGGGTCCACTTTACAAGGGATTACAGACAGATATCAAGGAATGTGGGTCAATCTTACATATCCGCTAGAAGAACGGGACATTCAACAAATGACTGATGAGGATTTTCATCTTCTTTTGACAGGTATTAAAGATAAGAATTTAAAATGTCCCGGTTAGTTTTACGTTGCTTTTGTTGTTCTAAATAATGTCATTAGTCAATTTATAATGTGTTATATCTGAGATGCCTTTGTCATATCATTAACACATAACATGTAAATTTGAATTTGATATAATTAGAAAAATTGAAAAACTCCAGTAACGACACATTAGGTATGAGTTCAAAGCATTTGCGACTCATTTCTTTTTTGATTGTAAGCAAAAGCAAAAAGAAGAAGGAACCATAATTAAATTATGTCAAGACTCTTTAGAATGAATGTGAATGTTGTGATTATTAAATGTCATCGTAGGCCTACTATTTATTTGTTATTTCATTGTTAGAGAACACATATTTTTGTTGGGTGCCATTATAACACAAATTTCCCCAGGGGGATGAATAAAGTCATTATTATCTATTTATTTATGATAGCTATGGGCTGAATATAGGCTGCTTTTATTCCAATTAGAATGAGGACATACAGAGGTATGGGTAAGTTCCATCAAGAAATGTTGCTGTCCAATTTCACAGATTCTCTCAAGCATTGGAGAAGCGAAGGCCTGTCTTGTGTTTGGCTCAAGGTCCCTATATCTCATAGCAGATTCATCTCTGTGGCGTGGAGACATGGGTTTCAATACCACCATGCTGAGGGGAACACAGCCATCTTGAATCTGTGGATCAATCCAGCTGCAGAAAGCAAAGTCCCTCAGTTTGCTACACACCAAGTTGGTGTGTCAGGTTAGTGTTTTCTTTAAGTCTTTAATTTGATATCATGGTATTATCACTAGTTTATGTTACAGGGTTTTTTGGGACTGCAGGGAGAAGTTTCAGAATCAAAATCAGAACTTTTATTGATCTCAGCCTGAGTTGGCCCTGACAGGCAGGGTCGAAGTACATTTTGTAGCCAGTCCCTTAAATGACCTTACAGTGTTGCATGGGGTGTTAAGCCAAAACCAAACCAAATTGGTTGACGCTATTTGTTTTGTAAGATTAAGATGGAAGCCATGCCTTGGTACCACTAAATTACTCTCTGAACAGTTTGCATAGGTTTTTAATTCAAATGAAGTGTATTATTTTACTTTGTCTTCGTTTAGGAGGAGACAAAAGAAATACTAGTTATAGTATCATATTTTGCTTTATACATTCCTAAACAGGTTTCACCATTTTCACAAGTTTGTCTGCATTGCAAAATTAATTTGTATATTAGTACTCTCCACTATTTTCTTGTTTTAATGTCATATAATGCGGTTGACTACAGAGAGGTTGATATGGTCGGGGGAGGGGTAAAAAAAAAAAATCAGCTTATCCAAAATGAAACTGTTTTATAAATGGAAAGAAAAAGGACTTGGACTTGTATAAAGTGATTAATTTAATTGGGAGGGGGGGGGGGGGCATCGATGGCCGAGCAGTAGTGCCCCCGCGTACAGACAAAGAGGTCCTGGGTTTGAATGTAGGGATGTTCACCAGGTTTTTTTTTAGGATTTTTCATAGCTTTGGCTCTTCATCCTTTCGGAGATGGACGTTAAATGGGACGTCAAACCTAACCAAACCAAACTAACTTTACCAAAAATAATTTCATGTGAGTTCAACACAAGGGGAGTCGACTGTATTTTGTTTGAGACTTTGCTGTAAGCTGATTTATTTCTTCTCACTTCTACAGGAGTCGTTGTTCGAGAGGACTCAGGCGAAGTACTGGTTGTGCAGGACAAAAATCGCTCCGTAAGTTGTACCAAGTTGTCATTCTTAAATAGATATCGAAATGTGGATGGTTGGCTTTTTCTACCTCCTTCCAGGTGTTACTTTTGTCCTCTTCTACTTCCTGGTGCTGAAATGACTTGACAAACCGACGCTGTGGTGTCATGATTAGGCTCTGAATTTTTTCTGCTGTTTTTTTTTCTCTCTCTCAGCCCGGGTTGGCCCGTATAAGCAGGGTCGAAGCAGCATGTCTCATGAATGATCTTACAGTGTTGCAGGGGACGTAAACCAAATGACTTGACAAGATACGGTGTTGATAGTGTTGGAAAAGCTCAATCATTGAAACAAATACTTTTAAGTTTTTAAAGGGGCCTTCAAATCCAGTGAAGACAGGCCACAGCTATTCAGCTGTCTATAATAAATTGTAAAATTTTTGTGTATATGTTCATGGCTTTAGCTTGTCAAACACAGTTAGAAATACCGGGATCAGAATATTCTTTTCCAGCCAGGACTGAGGACACTCACTAATTCTTGTTCAATTTTTTTATGAATCCTCTGATTTTTCAATCATAATGAGATGATAAAGGATTGCATTTATATTATAGCACATATCCCTATCTCGAAAGCAGGTTTTATGCACTTTACAATTATAATTACCCCAGCAGACCAAAGTCATTCAGAAACCTTCTCAACATCCTGGGAAGCATACAGTGGAAGCTGCCTTTTTTACAAGTGCTCAAACACTAACACACTGACAAGATCTTTCTCTCTCTATAGCTGGGTACTCATTCACACCTGGGTGAAGTGAGGAAAATTTGTGCAAAGTGCCTTTCCCAAGAACACATTGTCAGGCTGGGATTTGAACCAGCAAACTCACAATTACAAGTCCTGTAGCGTAACCTCTAGACTAACGTGTCGTGTGAACTACATAATTATTTCCTGAAATGTTCTGCATTGTTAGAAGTGACTTGAACCTTGTATATTTTGTTGGAAAAGACCATGAATAAAATGGACTTTCTGTTTTCCTCAGCGCCCTTTATGGAAATTCCCTGGAGGTTTATCAGATTTGGGCGAGGACATAGGTGAGTGAAAAACACTTGTCTCAGTGGTTGAGTTGTAAGTGAACTCTGGTTCGCAAAGTTTTCAAAGCAACACTGAGTGATAGTAGCTTTTGAGTGGGTGACCACTGCAGTGTGTCCTTGAGCAAAACAGTAACCCTTGCTCTCACAGGCACTGCACAGCAACGAGTGAATTTTTGTACATAGTATTTCATCTGTATTTGTAATGTTAGTAATGTATTAAGAGTATTTGATGAATACACATGTATCACGTGCCATTTTAAACAAAATTTCCCACGGAAATCAATAGAAGTCGTCAAAAACGTAAAAAATAAGCGTAAAAAAAGGGAAAAGAAATTAGTGTCAAGACGTCATTGATCCTTAAGGAATTTCACAATACAATTGCCGCTGTGCTGTTCCTTGGTCAGCTGTTCTTTGATTTACTCTCTTATGGACACACCACAATGATTGCTAATTCTGAATCTGCTGTCACTCAGCATTGCTTCTAACCACCTAAGAATCAATATGCAATTGCTGAAACTAGGGCAACAACCCTCGTGAAAGGGGCAACCTGAAATGACCTGCATCACATCGATCTTAGATGTGATCGTTGAATCTTGGGTCAAATTACCCTTGTATATGGGTGTCTATGAATGTAAAATGTATTAGGAATTTCTAATGATCTTGATGGAATTATTTCCTTTAGCCTTGGATGTGAAGACAGGCACCGAAAGAATCTCTATTCTTGATCTAACGAAAGTCTACCTCCATCTTATACACATGATATAAAAAGAGCTCTACTTTTAAGGGTTAAAGTCTACCCCCATCTTATCTGTGAATCGCCTTGCATCATGGTACTTCCTATATGGCCTAACTAATTTTTTGCACTTCTTCGATAATTGTGGAAAACTGATTTGGGGCCAACTTTATGTTACAAGTAAAAACATCATGAAAATGTTAAATTTTAGCAAAACAGCCCAGCACCTTTGAAGAAATGTAATACCAGATGATCCACGATGATGTGGGAAATTACGTAATGGGCTTATTCCTTAATGGCCTAATGTTACATTTTAGTTACACGGCCCAGCACCTTAGAACAAATGTAATACCGGGTGATGCACTTTGGTGTTGGGAATTACATTGGGCTTATTCCATAATGGCCTTAGTTGGACTTAGGCCATTTTGGATGCCCCATGACAATATACAGTATATTATGTAGATGCAATTGTATTTTTGAGTGATGAAAGAATCACTGAAAAAAACACTATTTTGAATAATACCTAGAATAAAATTTCAATAGAGCTGTTTCATACTTGATAAAAATAGTAACAACAGCAGGATTTCCTGGAGAGGAGGGGGCAGATCTGCACCTAAATGCACTGCAATAAAAATACCCCCTGTTTTTTTCCTAGCATAAAAACCGAGTAAGGGATTGAACTATTGCTGTATTTCCTCAGCTGCCACAGCAGAACGAGAGGTGTTTGAGGAGACTGGGGTCAAAGCAGGTAAGTGCTTGGTTTATCACATTTCATCATGATTATCCCACATTTGCCTAAGTAATTTTTTAGCACATTCAACTTAATGTCGCAAGAAGAACCATGGGTTTTATTCCACAATCAACATTCTTAAAAAGGACTAAATTAATTTTCTAATACTGGTACAAGTCCCTATTTGTTGTATGGGATAATATACACTTATTTCACGCAGTTTTTCATTTACATGACGGGTGTAGACGATTGTTTCACGCTGATCAGTAATAGTTGCCGAGATTGCACTAGCAATCGAGGTAACTATTGCTGGTCAAAGTGAAAGAATCGTCTACATCCGACTTGTTAATATAAAACAAAGTGAAATAAGCGTATTGTAATCCGTGGAGACAGAAGTTTTCAGCGTTCACTATTTAGACAAAATTTTGTCGACGCGCAAAGTTCCCTACTCTGTGTAGATATACCAAACTCTCCATTGCTGACGCGCACCTTTCAAGTCGAATCGATTGCAGACCAAAGCCTTAAACCAAGATCACGCTTATAATTTGACGACTTGTTCATTCGAAAAAGCTTAATTAGAGATTGGCACGGTCACGTTCTAGACCCTTGCCATCGAGATCGTGCTTGAAGCCTTCTTCTCTTTCGTTCAACACAGCGCCAAGCAAGGAAAGAGAAGCAATGATTGGGTTATAAGGGGACACAATCACAATAAATTCGCAAACATTTTAAAATGTAATTATCTATTTTGCAAGGTTTTTGAAAGTAAGTTGCTTACTCTTTTTGTAACAAATCCTTATGTTAGTTAATAGTTTTAATAAAAAATTTTTTTAAACATGTTAAATTATAGATAATAATAATAATATGTTTACCTTTATTTAAATATAAGGACGCACAATTTACGACAAGTGTGTACTTATTTAAAACAGTTATTGTTTGCTTCTTGAGGCGTGCGACAATAAGAGATTGTTTCATGCTGACGTAACGCCATTTGACCAATGAGATACGAGTAAATTATTATCAACTCAGTTCGAGGATTACAATATTCATTTTCTCTCTATGATAATGTTGGGACCCATATCCTTTCCTCTGTCGATCTTTCCATTATACTTTTCTTAAACACTAAGCCCACCATTGCTGGAACCTACGCTTGGGACTTTCCAAAAAATTCTGACCCAGGAGCGCAATTTTTCTGATTTTTCAGAAACACACACATAAGCACTTGATCTTAAAGCTACTTTCATAGTGAAAGTATGGAGAAGTTGAAAACATAGAGTTGAGAACGTACTTTTATAAAATTATTTTAAAAAATAGCATGGAAACGCTAGCTTATTTTATTTATTACACAAGCAAAGCACACAGTTGAGATCTGGACAAATTTTTTAAACTTTAAATGATCAAAATCGGCTCAGTAATAAAGTCTGTAGCCTGAACAGAAAAATTAACCCGTTTTTTTTATTGTAATAGATACTAATATGCTACAAGTTTATATGTCAAGGAATAGCCCTTCGTGTGGTGTAATATATAGGCTCCTCGCTGGCATTCGGAAGAACAGAGTTCGATCCCATGCGCGAGCAAGCATATTATGTGCTTTTCTGCTGGGAATTGGGCCTCTCTACCCAGGAAGGATCGAAGTAGCCTGTCTCTTAAATGACCTTACAATGTTGCAAGCGATGTGAAACTGGTAACCAAACCAAACCAAAAACTATTCGGGGTGATACTAAAAGTGTTTTAATTTTTTTGTCTTAAAACAATAAATGAGACGTGGGAAAATGCCGATAGCCATGACAACTTATTGGTTATTCATTGGATAGTGAAGAACAACAGTTACCAAACTCTTGTCTGTTACCATTCTTATGCCCATCTTTGCTCTACGATGTCTCTTTAGATATTTTTTGGGGCGGGATGTAATTATCACAGTTGAACCTGCTTAAGGTTCAAGATGACCACATACATAAATGACCACTTGCCATCTACTCCCAATTTACATTCGGTCAATACATACATCATCCCTCTCTAAGACAACCACCTGTATAGAATTACCTTTTTCTTCTCAATATTGAGTGGTTGTCTTAAGTAATTGTATTTGAAAAAGGTCATAGGAATGTTTTAGGGGAGACAAAGTGAAACTATTTGACACAAGCTCATATTGTGAAATTTTGATAGTATGAGCATGTCCAGGGGTTGTTCTTTAGTTTGCTTTAGCTGCTAGGTTTGGTGACCAGTTTTACGTAACGGCAATGTGTTGTAATGGTTAGACTCTTCGCCTATCACACAGAGAAAATGAGTTCGAGGCCCGTGTGGGGCAGTTTGTTCGATTGAGTATATCTCCATTTTTTTTTCTGGGGCAATGTCCCTCTCAGCCCTGGTTGGCCCTGACTGGCAGGGTCGAAGCAGCCAGTCCCTTAAGTGAACTTACAGTGTTGCAAGGGACGTTAAGCCAAAAACCAAACCAAACCAGTTTTCAGGCTTGCCAACTGTCCCGAATTCGAGCCGTCGGTCCCGGAGTCCCGAAAATGAGTCGATTGTGCCAATTTATGCCTTGCGCGGTCTAAATTATATTTTTGTAGCCATATAAAAATACGAAACATAAAAAGAATCCCACAATGTATAAATCCGATTCTGGAAGTAATTGCAATTAAAGGTATCGGGAATTTTACTTGTTTTTTTACTTGCACGTTTCACATAATGGGTAGCATAAAGTTGGCACGCCTGAGTTTTGCGTCCCTTGCAACACTGTTAGTTTATTTAAGAAACAGACTACTTCAACCCTGTCTGTAAGGGCCAACCCAGGCTGAAAAAAAACTGCAGAAGAACGAAATCGTCCGCATGTGGCATCGAACTTGGGGTCTTTTGCGTGATAGGTGAAAAGTCTTAACCATTACACCACAGACGCCAGTATTTGCATTGTAAAAATTGATCTGAAAATATAAATTAATCAAGAGATTGTTGTTGATCCTTCCAATAGGTATGGCAATTATTTATTTCTTAAAGGGACATAACTGAAATAAATATACACTAGGGACTAAAGAAAAATACTTTTTGTTTCCCTTACTCTAGCAAGTGTGCGTTTACATCTCTTCTCCTCTCATCCTGCTTCTCCTCCCCCTACCTAAACCCGAATACACCTAACAAAAAAGGACTTCAATAGAACATGCACTGCCAAAAAAAAACCCAAAACAAGTTGAATAGCCCGCAAGGGAAAAGAATACCATAGTTCTAACAAGAGGCTGAAACAGCCAAAGAAGCTGGCGCCTCTTATAAAGAACTAACGTCAAAGTAACTAATTGTGCGTTTTCATTACCTGATCATCTATTTTAGCCAAGTTAGATTATATGCATTTCCAAAGAAATTGGTACCTACGTTTGCGTTGCACATATGAACATTTCTTGTTGAAGCACTGGTATGATGAGATGCGAATTCAAAGTGATGGCAACTTTAATGCAATATTTAACCAACCTCATGAGCATGTACAGTTGGTGCTAGAATTCGTCCCTCTCCGCCCAGGTTAGCCACGACAGGCAGGGTCGAAGAAGACTTACTTAGAATTCGTCCCTCTCAGCCCAGGTTAGCCACGACAGGCAGGGTCGAAGAAGACTGTCCATTGCCAAGCGGTAGTGCGCCCGCCCACGGATGAGGAGGAGATCCCGGGGTCGAATCTGGAGTTTTCATGGCTCCGACCCCCGTCCTATCGGATATAGACGTAAATTCGGAGGGCCGCCTTGTAAATGACCCCACAGTGTTGCATAGGGCGTTAAACCAAAACCAAAGCACACCAAGCCAATGCAGGGACGTCATTCCAGATCTTTTTGATATATTTTAGATCTTTCATGACTGTCTGTTTCCAACTCAAATATTGGTCGTCCCCTGCTTCTTTTGTCATTGAGTTTCTAGGCGGGGGATTCTGGTATTTGGGAGTTGCATTGTATGGCCTAGCCATGGCATTCTCCTTTTGCATATTGTGGTGTTAAGCCTGTTTAGCCCATCTCTTAAATAATCACCTTACATTGTTGCGAGGGTCGTACAGGGATCGAACATTGTCCGTAAATTTACTGAATTTCGTAATTTTGATTTGCTCCATCATTTTCCGTAATTGGAATGTGACGTACTAATCTACATTTGAATAAAAGTGTATTATTCTTCTAAGTCTGTAGGCCCTTTGCCCGCGAAAAGGTAAGAATTTTTTTACTGATCAGTTCCAATCCCTGGGCGTAAAACTGGTATCTGGTAATCAAACCACACTAAACCTTCTTTTCAGATGGGTTGAAAATCAGAGCCATCGAAAGACATTTAATTCTAGAATTGTAATGGCTTTGACACACTTTTTGTGAATTATGTTTGTGGTTCAGTCTGCTACTTCTACTTATCCAAATCTCCCACCTGACCTTTTGTAACCAAGACTATAACTTTGATAGGTAAAACAGGCAGGGAATCATTCATTTATAGAGGCGCCAGCTTTCAGCTGTTTTAGCCTACGGTAAAATAGGCTTGTAAATAGAATTTGCAGTAAGGATTCGACTATCACCTCACTGGTAAAATTAACGATTAATTGCGATTCAAAACTTTTGTAAAATGATCGGAGTTACTGGGTCAATCTGTTCGGAAATGGCCCACATTTGGTGAGCACTTTTAAGATTTATTTATGCTTCGTCATTAAATTTTACCATTTGCTATGACTCAGCTGTTCAAATAGTCAAAGACCCTTTTTTGAAAAAAGAGAAATAGAAAGAGTGAAAAAAACACAACCCAGTAAAGAAAAAGAAAACTACGGTCGGAAATATTTAAACCAACAAAAGGGCTCTCGCAAACACACAAGACTGGCTGTTCCGTCTGGGCGGAATATGGTGTGTGTTTGCTGAACATTGCCGGCCGCCATATTAGCCCTCTTGTCGCTAAGCTCACCTGAAACAAAGCCGGGCACGTAGCAGACAGGGAACATTGTGAGTTCAGGAACCGAGCCAAGGCGCGAGGGCTGCTGGCTGCACCGCGCTGGCCATATGCAAGGAACTTGGCATCTAGTGAAACAACACCAGGGTGTAGAGATACCACAGACATTGTATTTTTATAGATGGTTCACTCGCCGAAAAAATGTCCCCGGAAACGTAGAGCGACACCTTGTGCTTACCGTGGGAATCGGAAATTCGCGTTCCTATTTTTTCTGTACTTTGACGTTATTTTTGGCCTGTGCTAACCTATAAAAAGGACCGAAAGTTCATTTTGCTATGAAAGACTCTACCCCTCTTGGGCAACGGGGAAACCATTTCGGGAGACTTAAAATAAAATATTGGAAGAGTAAGACGTATAAAGAAACATTAGGAATTCCATTTTATTCTTATGAAGTTGAAGAAAAAGTTACAATAGTTTTGACTGAAATAACGAATTAATGATTTGACACTATTCACCCGGCTCTAATTTACTATACACAAAGAGCCAGGTGCCCTGCCCCACCACCATCGCCAGATGTCGCTGCGTACCGGAAAGGAGACTTTTTTGATATAGGTAAAGAGAAGAGGGAATAATCTGTATTATACACTATACAGTATTTGTGGAAATACTATGATATTCCACAGACGGGCCGTGGTCGCACTAGCTAAAAAAATGCATGCAAGCGTTGAGTGTTAAAGCCCTTAAAAGGACTCACGAATTTCGTGCTTTGCATTTACACTTGGATTAAAAATAGCATTTCTAGACCTTAGTGTCGGTACACCAACTGTAGAGTTTCATGCATACGTCCACTGGTCACCTGCTGGATTCCCAGACACAAAAAATGATGATGGGATATTTTGTTGATATTGATATTCGATACTTGCTCGGTATCGAGTAATGGTTGTTTTGTCTTTTTTTGCTCCCATTGCCGCCGAATAATAATTATGGTTAATCGCCTGTAAGAGTAAATTTTAATTTTTTGTTGTTGTTGTTGTTGTTGGGGGGGGGGGGGGGGGTTGGAAGTACAGGAAAGCATGTGGTTTGTGTGGCTTTGCTGGTAGAAAGGGGGGGGGGGGGGGGGAGCT
>JAUKPP010076251.1:0-16183 GCA_032273245.1 Phyllaplysia taylori
TGCTTCCAAGGAAGTTGAGAAGGTTTCTGAATGACTTGGTCTGCTGGGGTAATAATGATTGTAAAGCGCATAGAGCTAGTAACTGGGATATGCGCTATATAAATGCAATCATTATTATGAATAATTGAATTGTTTATTTTTACAACTGATATTGTATATATATATCTGAATCTCTTGAGTAGGAGAAGAAAGAAAACAGTGCTAGAGGAAGAAAAACTATGAATGGTATGAATGGCATTGCAAGGTAGCTCCAAGAATCAGGAAAACTGTGTGGCTATGGGTGGCGTAGGACCCATTTTAAAAAAAAAATGTACTGTATTGTTCTCTCGAGAGGTGGGTGTCCAGATTCCTTTTTCAGACTCATCTACTATTAAAATTATTGGGTTTTTTTGGTGTTAATAACACCACAGCATTCTACCATGTATTCGATTTCCTTTACATTGCAATTTCTTGTGCTTCACTTTAATTGTGACATGGTGTCTCACGGTAAGGGAAATCAATTGAATTACCAGCACAAGTTTATCATGCAGCACCATGCCCCTCTTGTAATATTTGGGCTCCTGCACGACCACCAATGATGGTGTGTGTGGATTTCATGCATGGTTTGATAATAATAATAATGATTGCATTTACAAATTATATAGCGCATTTCATCCCTATCTTGAAAACAGACTCTATCCGCTTTACAATCAGTTATAATACCCCTGCAGACAAAGTCATTCAGAAACTTTCTCAACTTCTTAGGAAGCATACAGTGCAAGCTGCCATTTTACAGTCGCTAAAGCACTAACATATGATCATTCGCTGTCTACAGCAGGGTACCCATTCACATCTGAGTGGAGTGTGGAAAATTTGTGTAAAGTGCCTTTCCCAAAGATATGTCGATCCTGAGCTGGGGTTCGAACCCCCAACCTTCTGATTATGAGTCTCGCATCCTAACCATTAGACTACTGACGCCATGATTTGTACATGATTGGCGGTATTTATGTTGGCCTATTGCACCGCACGAATTATTACATGCATGAAACTCATTGTAAAAGGAATTTCCCAACAGGGATCAATAAAGTTCTCTTTCTTTCTTTCACATATCTGCTAGTTTATAGACAATGAAATTGATCTTGTGACATAATATAAATAGAATATTCCATGCATTACTATAAACTTGCAGCCAGCTGCCGCAGAACAAAGCTGGCATTCAGGGATCACAACAAAGTTACAAGATTAATAAAAAAAATAGTGACAAATTTAAGTAAAATTTTGACATAATTTAGATGTTACTTTCAAAATGAAATCAGTACAGTAGGCCCCTATCTTCTTCACAATAGTCCTCATTTTGATTTTTATGGCAATGTCACTTTTTCAAGCCAAATGAAAAAACAATTGATAATATTTGGAGAAAAACAAAGTCCAATAACACCCCATTATTCTACCCTTTAATTGCATTTTCATTTTCTGCTGCTTCTGTGGAAAAACATGTGTAAGACTAGAGGGGAGATTTCAAGACAACTGGCACTGACATCAACATCAACAAGTTGTCATGCAACATGTTAGATAAATAATAATGAAGCTATTGCTTATGGAGATATTCAGTCTTGGAATGGCACTTGGTTGTGTCCTAACAGGTCTGTTGCCCAGTCATGACTTTTTCACATGTTTCCACTTGTTCTGTGATACCCCACAATCACCTTTTGCCTCCATATTTTATTCTTTCAAGATCAGTATTTCTCTTAACTAATAACTAGGCAAGGTACACAGATACATTTGGAAACTTTATTATTTTTTTTTTTGCAGTAAAAAAAGTTTTAAAAAAAGAATGTAAATATCAATGTTAGTATTGTTAGTAGGATAATCATCACTGTCATCAGGGCTATGATGAAATAAGGCACTCTATTATCTATACTTATTAGGCGTACTTAACGTTTTATATTCCCATCTATTTTACAATTCTGTAATTCTTTTCCTTATTTTAAGTTTTCTTTGCTGCTACTGAAGGCCGATGAGAGTTGGACTGTTAAGATCTAGATCTAGTACCATGCTGTAGTGTAGGTAGCAGTTGAATGTGGAGTGTAGACTAGATAGAGTGACCTAGACTCTTCCTAATCCTAGTAGTAGTAGTAGACTCAGAGTGCGCATACTGCGGCATAGTCTAGTCTATAGCGTAGATCTAGTAAAGTATCTCTTGTGCTGCAATTTTCGTCCAGTGCCAAATCTCGCCCATCTAATGGTAATCTAGTGTTAAACTGTGTATTCCCATGCATTCTTTGGTGGGCGAAAGCTGTTGGGTGAGGGAGCGAAATCGACATCGGCTATCGACTATCAGCTTTTTTCCCCTCAGTCAGTAGGAGTCAGTACTCTACAACTACACGATGATTGATGTATTAATAAAGCACAAAATTTTACAATTTATATGAACGTGTAGTGAAGAACGATAGCAGCACAGCTGATTCTTAATTCACCTACCGTACTGCTCAGCAAACTTTTGTTGAAATTTTCGCTGAAACACGTCTGGATCTTCGACGTGCGACGCCATTTTGACGCTTTGCTAAGTAACCGGTGTTTACCTCCCACAACAAAGAGTGGGACTATAACTTGATAAGGTTAGGGGGAGGGGGGGGGGGGCGTTCTTCAAACTTGGTTTTCATTTGCAAGACTGAGAAAGACATAGGCTCGTGAGTAAATAAAACTAAAATAATTTTCGTATGAAAATTGTTTCTTTGCTTCCTGTATTCTTGCATTATTATCTGAAAATGAGCAATGGAGAGCACATTACAAGTTTGTATCGTGAGATTATTGCGCATGCATGTTTTCAAAAGCTAATTTTTTCCCCATCCTCAACTCAGCCAATCAAAATTAAAGCGTCAAATGCAATCGTTCTTCTTCCTTCCTTCAGGCTTGAGAAGTTGACAAGCTTAGCAAGCACTTGAAGAAATCAAAACAATCCACAACCGAGACCGAAGTTTGATTGCTCATCAGGTAGATATGAGAGCCTTTCCTAAAAGTTCGTCACCAAATGGGGGACACAAGGCTTACAAATTCAAAATGAAGTGACAGTTGCAAAGTAAATGAATATCATAAGCTTGAATACTAGATTTCTAGAAGAGTCTACTAGAGATCTTGATCTATAGATTTACTTCCCAAAGTCCAGTGCTCTCCTCACGAGTCACATTCCATTCACAACTGTCACAAGGAACCTTGTGTGTGATTGCCATGAATGTTGTTTGACGAAATTTTCATCACATCTCATGAGGGTGTCACATGATAACGGACATAACTCTCACGACACAAAAGTCTTAGCTTTCAACAAAGTAGATCTACTGGATGTTTTCTTTACTTAGTGGCAGTGGGCAAATACTTGAAATACTGAGTTCTTTAACTTTAACTTTAGATCTAGAATCTAGATCTAGTCTAGTATAATAAGTATGAAGTTTAGACACGCAGCAGATGATTTTGCAATACTATTTCATAAGATCGAAACTAGATTTGAACTCACAAGCTTTTGAGAGAAATTTATTTAAAATTTAAAAGGGGAGACAAAACCCAGAACAACAAAAAAACAACCATGATCACAGTGAGATTTGAACTCACAACCTTCTGATTAACAGGCCAACACACTATCACAAAGCCAGACACGCTTCTGACAAATGGAAGCCTCATTGTATACTTACCTTGGTCAGGGCTCCACCTGAGTACGGCTAGCATGTGGATGTCGCGATACTTGAGTAGGCATCATATATAGGTAAAAAAAAGGGGTGACTGGCAGCCCCTTGAATCAAGGGGCCCCCCTTGAAAAATGGAAAAAAGTAACAAAAACCCTTGAAAATTATGGAAAGACGCCCCTTGAAAATGACTAAAATTAAGCAAATCCCCTTTGAATGCCCCTTGAAAAAATCATCAGTCACTCGATCTCGCTGACAAGCCAGTTAAAACTTTTTAAATGACCTAGGGGCATTCCCTCACTTTTTCAAAGTTTTACTGTTCATCGAGTTTGAGTCAGACCATAATTATTCACTTCTGTTCCTCTTTTCTTAAAAACATACATTTTCATAATGGTGAAAAATAGAGCAGTGAGAAAAGGAAGGCAGTTACTCATCATCATCATATACTATTGTAATGACTCAATTCTTCCGGGCCATTGGTTTGTATGATTAAATCGCCAAATCTTGTTGGCTACTCCTGAATAATTATAATGCTGGGTTCACAAGAGAATTCTAGGAGTAGGCCTACTTGTACTTGAAAATTCCTGGAATTTGCATTAAAGAAAAAAAGTCTCATTGAAAACTCCTGAAATTTTGCTGGATCGGACAGGACAAAAATTTGAAAAAAAAAATTGAAACTACTATTCGTTTCGGAAAAGTGTAGTCCTATTGGAAATAGGCTTTTGGGGTGTGAAATCTCCTTGAATTTGGTGGGGATTTCATGGCAGGAACCCTCCATAAAACTAAAAGCTAAACTAAGCTAACCGAAGTCATCAAGGGGACAAATCCTCTATGAAATTCCCCCAAAATGGTTTGAGCTGTTATATTTCATGATGACATGTTGCTGGATAAAGCCTGTACTAAGTTAAAGAATAATAGAAATGGAAACTCAGAAGCTGTCTTGCATAGGGCTTTATGAGAACTTTATGCCTGGTCACCATAATAGTTTCATTATTGTGATTAGATTGGTACATTTTGGGTACACCTATGTTCTGTGTGTGACCGCTTATCTTGTCTTGGTTGATAACGTGGCTGGTGAAAACCTTTGTGAGATGAGAAACAATAAACCCAATACAAATGTTACACTACCATATTACTGTAACTGTTTTAGATAAAAGACTTGTAAGCCTAGGGAGAAGTTGGATGTCTAGATCTGGTAATGACTCACTGACCTAATGTCAAGTCTTTGCTGAGTTGAAATTGTATTGTCCTTAAAATTATGTTTCTAAGACAGTGAAAATCATATTTTCACCATTATTACCACTATCTTCACATCATGGATTTGCCTTTTTTTATATCCTTGGAGCAGGTCCACTTTCCTTATTCTACGTTAACTTCTTGACATATTTACATGGATTCCCAGGATACTTTTCTACACATTGCACCTCAATATATTTCTTTCTGTTCTTTGCATTATTTTCAGGTGGAAAAGAAAATTGCAGTAAACATTCACGATGTCTGCTTTAGGTTTTGAAGTCCATATAGATAAAGAAAATGAGACCCCTGCTGCAGTGTTTAATAAGGGTGCTGCACTCAAAAGTTTTGGACCGAGACGTAAGACATATCTGACTGTACCGTTAGTACTGAACTATCGTTATTATTGCACGATATAAACTAAACTATACCATAATTTATGTTAATGTAATAGGTTTTATTTTGTACAAGCATTACATGAAATGTAACATGTTTGAGAGGAACTTTATAAAAGTAAAAAAAACCCAACCTATTTAGAACACTATGTTGTAGGCTACGGATCAGACAAAGCAGTAATTCACTATGTAAATATTATGTACATGTATCATAGTTTATTGTTGAATATAATAATATATTGTATGGTTGTCGATCTCGCCCATAAAATTTGAAAAAAGGTGGTACTTATATGTACGTCATCTTATTATATAATACTTTGTCATTCAAGGATTCTCTGTGAACCATTCATTGACATTCTCTCTACTTTTAACCAGTAAAATATTAAAATTCGTAGATGATTTGTTATGGCGATTTCAAATTGGAAACATCATGTTAAAAGCTTCCATTTCCATAACATGTGATCATTTTTATAATTAATATAAAATTACAACATAGCATTCTTTCTTTTGCAGGGGATAACATAGCACAACCTACTCCTCGCAAAGCTTTGTTTGATGTCAACAATGAAAACCAGCTTTCAGCATCCAGGGTTGGGCGTGGCAAGCAGGCTGGTTTGTCTGGTGAATTCTCCAAGCCGTCGAAGCCTGGTCTTAAAATTTCCAGTGGAGTGGAGAATCAGAGCAGTGTTGTCAAGAAACCTGAGTCTAAAAAAGTACCTCATGTTAGTACTCTTTAACCTCTCTACACAAAAACCATAATGATGTAAAATGATGTAGCATAGGGCAGATTACTCACCAAGAGTGAAACATTTTGTCACAAACAATTTGCCATGTGAGACTGTAGACAGCACCCATTTTGTCCTCTTTCCAATCTGCCCATTACAAGAGCTCTTGCTTTAATTAATGACCTTGTATCAGTTTGAACATTTGCTCTAAGAAGTTGCAATAGAGGTTTCATCCACTGGTCTGGGTCATGGAGGTCAAACATTTGTTAGCATTGACCATGTGTCTCTTACTTTGAACTCATGATGCCTGGAAAATTTTGCTGAATGTTGTAGGACTGGCAGTTGTTTAATGGACAGCAACTTAAGGACATGATGTTTAAAGTCACTGTCTCCCAAACTTACAGAGAAGTAAAGGAAATTGTCAGAAAATATATATCAGGAATGATTGATGAAAAATTCTGGTTTTAAGTTTATGGAAATCCACTTCCTGTAGTTCCTGACAACAAATTTGATCTTGCTTGTACTTTTGAGAAATACACATTTTCAGAAAAAAGTCCCAAAGAAGACTAAGGCTCCAGAAACTGACACTCAGCCACCCAAAGTGCAAGCAGAGGTTCAGACTCAAAAAGTAGCCCCTACAATAGTGGTACCCCCACCGGATGATGATGAAGAGTGTAAGTTCTGATTGGATTCTCTGTATAGTTGGGTTTTTTTTCTCCAAAGAACACTATCCTGCTGCAATATGAGTTGAACATTTAGCATTGTTGTTTAATTTACTACAGAAATGAGGTAGGATTTTTGCCTTTAACTTTGGAAACTGCATTCGCCGGGTGTTGAAATTTATGTCTAATTTTTTCCTGCCCCCTTAGCATCCAACCTGGAGAAGAGTCAGAGAAAATGATGTACAGAGAAGTGGAAAGTCATGGAATGATATTAAAAAGCTAGCCTAGCCCAGGATAGAGAAAAGTGGAAAGTGTTTGTTTGTGGCCTATACCCTGGTCCAGGGTGAGAAAGGCAATGATAATGATGATGATTAGCATCCATCATAGCTAAGTGGGCAAATTCTACTGAACTCTTTACACACTGGATACCTATTTCATAAATTTCAGATGACTCGGACAGCATTTTCCCTAGATCTCAGCGGCTCAGCACTTACATGGATAAATTGTTTACTTGGAGGCCGCCTTGTCTCTTTGGCACAATCCCTGACAGTGAGTCGGACCTCAGCGACCCAGAGGATCTACTTCATGAAGACATTTTAGACTTACCAATGCCTGAACCTGAAGGTGAAGATTGCTCTTTTCATACCGTGTGTGGGGAGGGGGGGGGGTGTGATTTATATCACATAATGCTTTAGAAATTTATTATGTAGTTTATTAGTGTCGTAATACGGACGTGCACTTTTTATTTTCTACCTTTTTTATCCCACAAACTCAGTCCCTAATCCAACTCCTCTGGCACAGTTTGGTTAGTACTAGCAGTCCTTCTCTTTGGTATACCAGTGTGCTGTTTTGACGCCGTAACATAAAAAGGGCCTTGTTCCGCCAACTCCTTTTTAAAATGACTTCTTTTAACGACATGATTAGCCCAGAAAAAACCTAAATGGCCAGGGAATGATATGCGAAAAACGTTTACTTTTATCTCTTACCGTTTTAGAGTTATTTCAGTTTAGAATCGATGAATATAAAAAAATCACCCTGTCGTTTAAAACCAGTGATTATAATGAAAGGAAACAGTTAACCACTGATTATAATAACAGTCAGGCTCGTTACTTTACACATATATTATATCATATCATTCATGTGACATGCACTGGTATGAGTATTATTATTGTTTTCATTTCGTGGATGCACAATGTCATAGGCAACACTTGGCACAAGTTTATATGATATCCAAGGGGCTATTTGTGTAATGTGCCTATGATGCGTGTAAAGAAGAATGATAGCTTTTTATTCAACATACTTTTCTGATACATGGGTGAAAGTTTGCTAGCATATGCCGGCGCTGCCGGTTTTTCAACCTCAACAGACCTAGGTCTCCTGTTTTTTAGACTGGGGCCGGCACGTACACGTGTAATAACCGGCCCATGAATATCTTAAACCTTGTTGTTTTTTGTGTGTTTTGTTGTCTTTTCCATCTTATCTTTCCGCACGATGACTTTCAGGATTTTGAAGTTCCCACCCTACCTACCTCTTCAGGTTTTTTGATGTCTTTGAACTTCCACCCATGGTCTGATATTGAATTTGATATTTTTAACCTTTCTGATTTGCTGGGTTTTTTTTTCTCAGTCGCAACAGTCTCAGATGAGGACCTCTACACTCTGTTGGTGCCGCTGCCAGAGTTACACGCTGAGACTACGCAATCTCCACTCCATGCATCCAGCCAGAACTCAACTGGACACCGAGCTGACCAGACATTGTCACCAAATCCATTTAATGACTCTGACCTCTCGCTGACCCCATCACCTGACACATCGTTGTCGCTCGGCAGTTTGCGAGTCATGCATGGCACTGATCTGTCCACTGTGTCTTCACCATCTCCGGATGAAGAATTCAATTCCCCGTCTTTCTGAGTTAGTTAGAGACCCTGCAGTTGAGAAATTTATTTGAGTACTTCCTCAAAATGTGGCAGCGCTTTTTTCACTCAGTATTTGCACCTCTTCTGGGATGTGACACTATGCTCCAAATTTACTTTGAGAAACATTCATTTTACATGGAACAGGATTTCAGCTTTTGAAGAGTTCTTTTGTTTGTAGGGCATAAACGCCTGTGAGTGCCTTCACTCCTGGAGTAAGTGACAGTGTATGTTTGTGCTGTTCAGCTCAGGACTGGGGGAATTTTGAGATGATCAGTCAACTTGGCTTTTGTCTTTGATTTGAATGACATTTTTACACGAGATCTATAATTTGCTTTTTATTGAAACTTCTACTGTGTGTACACAAATGTCTCATGTCTATTGGTCGAGGTTTCTTCTCCATGATTTTTTCTTTTCTAAACATTAACTTGTATAAATCACTCATCTGTCATCGTATTCATATCATTAATGTTGTCATGATTAGTGTGTAAATATGTCTTGGACATGTTAGATCTCCACATCTCTGCCTCAAACTGTTTGATAGTTTGGGTGCACAAAACGTCTGGACATGGAGCACCTTCTACGCATGGGCGGTTGGCGAACGCTCTAGTGTGGTCTGCTCCCTCTCCTTCTTTCTACGTGTTACTATTGTCTTAATCTTCCTGGTGCTTAAATGGCCTTACAGAGTCGATAGGGGTGTACAGCAGAAACCAAACAATTTTCTCTCAGGCGCGGATGCAGAGTCTAGTCAGTTTATTTTTTAAGATTATGTTTTTAAAATTCACTATGGCCCCAAAATGATTTTGTATTCACTTTGAATATAATAGGAATTTTTATATTGGCTCATAATTTTGTATACATAATATTTTTTTTTGCCTGCAACTATAAAATTAAGTAAATTTGCTGTACTTGATTGGAGAGCTGAAATGACTGAAAACAATATTTAAATTAGTAGATGTATAACCTGTCACCCATCTCACAAACAGCTAATGTTATCTGATTGTCAAAACTTGTAGTTTTAAGTTATTCCCACCTATATACCTATTCGATACCTATTCAGATCTATGCTCTCTCATTGCAGTGTATCGATAACTTGTTGAGGTTATTATCAGTTAGCATTTTTAAAAAGAAAATTAAGGAGCGCCTAAAGTTTTTAGGTGCTTTCCTCAAAATTGCTAAAAATGGCTAAATATGCCCCTTTGAGAGATGGACAAGGAATTCTTTGAAGGGAAATGAATTTGATTATAAGGGACCAACCATTGATCCCATGGCAATGATTCATTTTTTTTTTTGCACTTATTTTATTTTTTTCTACAGATCACGGGGGTTTTCCTTTTACATAATATATATATGAAAAGATTAGAACTGTTGCCAAGGCTTATACATGTACTTATTCACTTTTCTCATGGTTTGTAAATGACAAAGATTGTCAAATTTAACTGAAACTTGTAAGCTCTGGCTTCATTGTTGATCAAAGCATTGGCAGTTTAGAGGACATGCGCTCAGTCATATTGGATGTACATTCCTTTCTGACCATATTTTTTGTCCATCCCATGCTGACTTACTTTCTCACTCTCTCTCATTGTGTGCCTTTATGGTCAAAGAAAAAACGGGTACTGCATTTGAATATACATAAGATTTGAACACATCCTGACAAAGTTATACTCACACCCAGACACATGCTATTGATTTACAATGATACACTATCAATCATACACTGTAAATGCTTTGATTTCAGAGGGTCTCAATGTTTAATTTCCTACTGCTTTAGGCGTGATTGGTTATGATATGATATGGTCTCAAACCAGACATTCTGGCACTTAGTCTGATTTTTTAAAATTACAACCAATAGTGATGTAACTCATGCCTTGATGTTGTACAATTTTGTGAAGAAATGTAACATTTTTTAAAATCTTGCTGTTTGGATGTGTGGCACATTGATTTTCATGAACTGATTTTCACTGGTGCTTAGAATTGTGGAAGATGTTTAACATTAACACAAAGTCTACTTGTGGTTGTCGGGGCAGGTGTTTTGTCCATATTTTTTAGTGCTTCCAAATAAAGTCTTTGAATAACAAAGTTCTTTTGTGCTAGTTCTTATTATTGTAACTGTGTGTATAGAGCAATGTAAGTCAGTGCATTTGTCTTACAATCTGTGCAAATGTTGTGAGTCGCAAATCCCTAAGAGGAGAAAAAAATCAGTTTAGATGTTCTGAAGTATCTAAATGTTTTCTCATCATTTGTGGGGAAAGTCGGTCCCTGTTTAAAAAATGTATACACTGGGTTTTTCTAGCACAAATACAAAGCATGGAACTGAGCTATTGAGCTAGCAAGATAAGTTATTCACCATTTGAAAGAAAACTAATGGGATTTCAAATTTCATATGGTACTATCAACTCAAAATGCAAAAATGGGACTTGCAACTCATTTTGACTGGCTGCAAGACAATTGATTATGAAAGTGAAAGGTCTCCACATCTGTGTGGAGTTTCTGTAGCATTGCAGCAGTGTTTCTTGTTGTTTTTGGTTTACTGCCCCTTACGTCACTGTATGGTTATTTAAGAGGTGGTTACTTTAACCCTGCAGTCAGGGCAACGACATCTGTGGTATAATGGTTATGCTCTTCGACCATCGTGCAGAAGACCGGAGTTCAATCCCTCAAGGGGTCAACGTATTTTGTCTCTTAAATGACCTTATGGTGTTGCAAGGAACGTAAAAAACAAGATAGGCCCTGACAGTCAGGGTCCAAGTGGCCGGGCAGTAAAGCGCCTGGCTACAAATGAGGAGGCCCCTGGTTTAAATCCTGGGCGGTTCATCGAGACTTTTTCTTACTTTGCATGGCTCTGCTCTGACCCCCCTGCCCTATGATAGATAAAGGTAAATTCGGAGGTCCTGTCTCTTAAATGGACTTACAGTGTTGCAAGGGGTGCTGAACCAAAACCAATCTAAAATGACCTTACAAAGGTTGTGAAAGCAAAACAAAACCAAACTGATTCCTTGGATGAAAAACTTAAACGGAACTAATCTGAACACATTTCTCCACATGCATCACTGAATGGCTCACATTGGTTCGTTGGTTGGTGATGGTATACGCCCCCTGCAAACCACTGTCAAAAGTCATTTAAGAGGCTACTTCAACCCAGCTTGTTGTGGGCCCAATCCATGCTGAGAATTCCATTACATCCCAACAGAGAGATGGAGATCTGCTTAAAGATACATGTAGGTTTGAGTACCAGTTTTACGTCCCCTGCAACACTGTAAGGTCATTTAAGAGACGGGCTACTTCGACCCTGCCTGTCAGGGCCAACCCGGACTGAGAGGGGAAAAATCTCAGCAGAAAAAAACCCAGATCATCCGCGATCGGGGATCGATCTAGGGTCTTCCCGCATGCAAGGCGAAGAGCCTAACCATTACAACACAGCGCCAGTGCTTAAAGATATGGCCCACATAGATAGAAAAACTGAGAAGAAGGGTTGGATCTAAGACTTCTGTAGTCTACGTCGCTTTTGGTCCCGGTTCGCATAATTTCCCGCAGTTTAAAGAAAACAGAATTTCTACTACCGGTATATAAAAGTCACCTCTAAGGTCCCGCTTTGAAAGGACTAAGTTGCCTAAGGTCCAGCATATCATGAAATATTTTACTGATCAGGGCACTGTTTACGTTACTGTCCTTGAAGTAACTAATCTCGTGAATATCAAATCTCTGTTGTTATGCTCAATGAGGAGGGGGTAGGAGTAGGCTACAATGTCTGCCCTGACGGTATGAAATGGTCCTAGCCGGGTTATCGCAAGTCTTCCCCTTGGCCTTGATAGTTCAACTAGGGTCCCATTTGCCTAAGGTCCTGCGCTTTCATTGGTCCCAAGGACCGGAACCTTAGGCGTAGACTACTGTATAAGAAAAAGTATGAAAAAGAATACACAGGCTCTGTATCAATTGGCTTTATTTTTATTCAATGTAATGAGAAGAGGACAGTCTGATAATGCTTAAAGTGATAAGAATTCAAAGAGTAAACCATGCAAAGAAAAATACATGTACATGTATCATTATACATATATACTGAGCGTCAAAAGAAACGGGACACTTTTGGATCAATGATAAAGTCATGATATTTGTGAAGGAACCTCTTGTGTTTGGTTGCAATTGAAGAAAATTTATATAGGAATCTGAAAATACAAATGTAGCAACATTAATTTGATTAAAGTGAAATTCAACACTTTTTTTGGCAACACTCAACCGCCATGAAGAAAAGGAGTAAAAAAGCAATCATACAAATTTTGTCAATTTTTAAGGCACTGAAAGCACAATTCAAATGCGGAGTGGGAGGGATGTTGAAGCGCTGGAAGAATCAAAGGTTCAGAATAACAATGAAGAGAAAGATGAGAGATTATATCCCTTTTTTTTCCCACTTAAACATAAGTTCTTTTATTCACTAAAAGAGGATAAAATGAAGAGAATTTAAGCATTTGCTAGTCAGTGCCACAAATGTCAGTATTGTCATTCCGACATGCAACTGCACATGAAACACGAGTCAGTTTGGGTAAGAAATATTGGGGTATGTGCAACATACTATGTTTTTGGGCATAAAATTCCAGTTCTCGTATGGTTTGAATCCGTTGTTTCCTACTAATCATGCACCAACCCAGTTCGCCTCCAAAGTGCTCAATTGCTGAAAGATCGGGTGATAAAGAGGACCACTCCAAAACATTGAATTGTTGTGTCTGGGGGAAGTTCTGGGTGAGAATGGCTGAATGTGGCCTTGAATTATTATGTATCAATAATTCAAGTTCTCTTTGAGTGTTGGAGATGGGCTTGGCATGCTCTCATAAGATGGTGTCGACCCATTCCGCATTTGAATTGTGTATTCAGTACCTTAGAAATTGACATAAAAATTTATAATGATTGATCATTTACTCCTTTTCTTCATGGTGGTTAAATAGTACAAAAAGTGTTGAATTTCACTTTAATGTTATTTTCAGATTCCTAAATAAATTTCCTACAATTTGATACCACACACAAGAAGTTTTTTCCACAAATACCGCGACTCTATCTTCAATCCAAAAGTGTCCAGTTTCTTTTGATGCTCAGTATAATTATAAGCATAACCCTGAAAAATCCCATTTTGGCAACAGTGATGTAAACCTTAATAAAAGAAATACTTTACATCATAGGCCTTGTAATTTAAACATGCACATAATGAAATTCATTTGTCTGAAGTGACCACCAAACTTGTTTTCAATTCCTTTTATACAAAGGCCAAGTTAAGTAAAACATTTGGCTTATAATTTAGGCTCAAGATGCTAGGTGAGCTGATGTTGAAAAAATAATCAGGCTATGCACTTTATCTACCTTTATTGAAGGAGTTTCTTCGGTAGTACAAATACATATTTTACAAAGTGTTCCCAATAGTTTTCATGTTAAATAAATGCACCCCAGTATCCTGTGTCTCATCATTTGATTCTAATTGCTGCTGTGGTCATGAAAGCTCTTTTCCTGTGGTGTATTACTACATACTAGAAATGAGAAACGAAAACTTGCAAGAAGATTACATACGTACATTACATGTATATATAATGATAGTACAGTGGTTATAAATTAAGAAAAATTACCAGAAAGCCCCATGTTTGAGCACCAAATGTCTGCACATGTAGGCTACTGACGACGGGCTCAGTTCCATTCATGTGGTCATAAGCAAAAATTTCCGTCACCAAATGTGAGAATTAAAACATTAAAACCATACGGTTAACCACAAAAGTAATCCTCAGGTTTTCTTCTACTGCTACGATATACAATATTTTAAAAATGTCTCTGATTTCATAGAACTTAACCTATCTAGTATGTAGGCACAAGGAGAAAACGTTTCAAGGAATTTCATTGTGCTGAATGCTCAGACAGCAATCGCTGCTAATTTTAAACAGCCCTGTGATTTTTCTTGTAATAGGACTTTAAAGATAGATGTTCCTTATTCCCTATGAAGACTGGCTTAACAGGGTAAGGTCTTGCAAGATTTCACCTCAGTGAGGAAGGTGACTTTTTAATGGAGAGTTTTTGAGAATTTGACCGTAATTACAAACAGAAACTCAGAAACTGCCTCAACAGCAAGAACTTGTTTAATTAACATCATCAAGTAATGAAGTGACAAGCTCTATAGTTTTTGTGGTGATATCCAGAGTTAATGCCTGGAACTGTTTTTTATTATTATTAAAACTACCTGCCAAAGCATCTGTATTTGTGTACGAAAAGTAAACTTGAAGAAAAATAAAAAAGCAAAAGTTTCCTTGATTCAGAAATTCCTCGTCAAGGCTGTCACTAAACTAAGTGAAACTTAAAGGCTTTCCCCTTGGACCAATAGGTATGTGAAAAGTTTCACAAGAATCAAGTGGCAACTGGGGCAAATTTAAATATAAATTCATGGCCTGGCTTTCTTTGTTATTTTCAATTCACCCTGTGTAAGAAGAAATATGAAAAAAAGACCCTTATAAAACAACAACATGTAGGGCCATGCAGCCAAAGTCAAATATTCAATATTCATGTACTTTCAATGCATATATCTAAGCACATCGTATATTCCACAGTATTGTCATTCCTTGACATGAAACAAGTTTATGATCACATGATTCCATTTGAAGCATCACTATTTACATTTTTATACACACTACATTGCACCACAAATACATGTACATGTATATGATACTACATGTATATGTAATAGAAATAGATGAGCAACAATAACAATACCATCATTGAATACAAGCAAATGATACCACATAGTTACACCAGGTTTCATTAACACTCAGGGTTTTCGTCTCATTGTAAAAAGTCTCAAGAAAAAAGAAAATACATGTATGCTATTTTGACTTTTGACTACCGGTACAATAATTTTTCCATGGTTGATGTATCAAGCATGTCCATGCATAACGCCCAGAGATGACAATGTTCATAAATTTTGGGCTGAGGTTTGAGTCTCAGTAGTCTCACTCACCAACATCACCTTTCTTCACAAAGTTCAGATAACTTTGTACACAACTGGGTAGTTCATGCATGAGAAACAAACATTACACAATGATTATCTTGTCAGCTTTGATTAGTCCTGCGAGTAATGCAGGTATGGGTATAAAACAAAACTACCAACATATTAGCACAGAATTAGATGACACCAGAGATAGGAAGAAACAAAAGATTTGTAAAAAATATAGGCTTATCCTTGTGTGCATTCACGCTCACAAACTACTCATACCAACAGTTCTTTCATTTTGTTCTCCCTGTTTTCTAAACTGAGATCTTGACTTGCAGTGTAAATGGAAATATCATGATCCAAGACATCATGTACACATGCAAAATAAAGATTCAAAACGTCAACTGAAGTCTTATTGCTCAATAGTGAGACTATTTTATTGATTAATTGACAATTAGTAATGAGATGAAACACTATGAATTTCCCCGCATCAGTGTCACCACCTAGCATCTATATATATATTTTAGAACATGGGGGTGAATGTGTCACCCTACAGACTAAACTATACAAGCTACAGACTTAAAATTTTTTACATAGATGGCATTTGCTACCGGGACGATGAAGTTTATCATTAAAAATGTTTTAGTT
>JAUKPP010076362.1:0-16181 GCA_032273245.1 Phyllaplysia taylori
AGAGTTTGCTTTTTATCCCCAAAACCAAAAAAAGTGGTGTCAATCTTTTGATAGACACTAAAAACAAAACAAAACTGTCATTTGTAAAGAAATTATATATAAAGGAAAATAGTGGCAGCTGACCCGTTTGAGGGAGCGACCCATCTGAGGGGCTTTGGATCTAGATCTCTGAGACTGAAGCGTTGTTAGTCAAGGCCAAGGACTTGCTATCAATGATGTTAGTTCATTAGGCCTACAATTTGCCAACATTACATCTCTAGAGACTAAGAGTAGAGTGAGGGTGATTTGACCATTCATTAAGACATTTTTAGATGCAGATATGTGTGACAAGTTAACAAGGACAGTTGAATAATAATGACTGCGTTTATATAGCATATCCGCTTGAAAGCAGGCTCTATGCGCTTTACAATCAAAGTTCTGTTCTTATTCAAACTATACTGGCTTGCGGCGTTTCAAATAGCACAGGGCTATTCGCAATGCTACGTTACAAATAGCAGGGTACTATTTGCAATGCAGCGTTTCAAATAGGAGGGAACTATTGGCAATGCGGCGTTTCAAATAGGCACTTCGATAAAACTAACAAGGAGATGCTGCTCTGTCATGAAAATAATTCCTTCCATGAGGCTCTGACAAAACATAGATGGTTCACCACTTCAAACACAATAAAAACACTTATTATCACAGGGAAGACTCTCGTAACGAGCGACCAGTTTGATTTAGCACCCCATCCTATCTCTGGTGGTAAACATGACGGGTAGAAATCCTCGCAGACGTAGGGTTTGAAGAGGGGGGTAGAGACATGATCGCTCGCTATGGAAGTCCTTTCATTTTCACATTATGCTGGAGCTGAACCAATCTATGATGCCATCAGAACTTGGAATTTTTTTTTTTTGTGGAGAAGGTATTTTTTTTTCCAAGCAATCTCCATTTTTCAGAATACCATTCCCACCATGACACAACAATTCACTTTATTCTTCATTATCTGGATTTCCCTTGTAATTCACTGTGCAAGGTTTTTTTCTTGAAGGTGAAAAATACTGGTTTACTTTTCATAATGGTAACAGTATTTTGATAATTTTCCCTTGGCAACAGTTTTTGTCGAGTCTCCCCAACTTTTGTTCTAAAAAAAAATTAAAACTCACAGTAATGCTGGTTGTTTATGTTGTTTGATAGTATGATAGTAGGCTATAAAATTAGTATTAGATATGTTATATTGCTTAGATTTTTAATTCTTAATGTCATTATCTACATTCAGTTTGCAGAAAGGCAATGAAGGCATCATTCATGATGGAGCAGCAAATTATTCCAAAGACCTCAGTTGCAGCTGGCTGTTGGAGGCTGAAGCTCCCAACATGCGGGTCCATCTTCAGATCAATGATTTTGCCACTGAATGTGTCTGGGATCATCTCTACATTCACAATGGAGACTCTGCTTTTGCACCCCTAATAGCAGCTTACAGGTTTGGAAATTTTTTTATTTTTTTTCTTACTTCATTGTTCAAGAGTCTCTATCAGCTATGCCACAGATCACAGTGTATGTTTGGGTGAATTTTCTTTTATTTCGTTGTTAAAAAATACTAAGCCTACTTTTATAGACTCTGAAATGCTTTTAAACAAATTAATTTCACTCAATTAATGAAATTCTTTATCCTTGTGAAAAGCACTCATCTAGATTTTGCCTAAAGATTTCTAAATATGTTTGGTTTTGGGAGGGGCTGAAATTTTACATTGTCATAAGTAAATTATTTTTATAACTCATTTTCCCCTTTTTCTGTTTTTTCAGTGGTATATTGTGGGGTCTGAAAACTAAACCCCACCTGAAGTTTCAGCTCAATGGGAAGTACGCATTTATACATTTCTACAGCGATGCTGCTTTCACCTTGCCGGGTTTCAATATCTCATATGTGTAAGTATTGAACCACCATCGAGTGTCCAGTGTATGCATTTCTGTCGCAATCAGAGAGCTTGGCTTGGTTTTTAGTTTTTTGTCTCTTGCAGCACAATAAGGTCATTTATGAGACAGGCTACTTTGACATAGCTTTTGAGGGAGATGTTCATCCCCGCTTGGGCCTCCTGTGTGATAGACGAGAGCATTACCATTACACAGCAGGTGCTGGTGCATTCAGAAATACTGTACTTTATTTTTACTTATGATCATATGAATATATTTTGACTTGTTACTCAGTTTCTTCTTACAGAGCTTCAACAATACATGAGAAGAATATGATCACTTTTTGATATGTTGACATGCTTGATGACAGGGCCATATCGCTGCCTAAACACAGTTGCTCACACTGTTAGTTGGAGTGTCTCTGATATGTACAACTGGAATGCAAAAAGTAGAGGGAAAAGGGAAGAAGGATAGAATGTGGGAAGAACATTGGGAGTATACACCAAAGGAAGTATTGAGACACAGTGACGTACAATGTGCATGTGGGAAATTGCAAAGTTATTTCCATGAACCAGTCACTAAGAAGGCAAATTACGATTTACGTTGACAGGTGTTGACATACATCCATACATTCACTCCATTGTATGCCCCAGTGGTGGCCTTTATTATGCTGAATACATCAGTTCTCTGAACTGTAGTTAGATGTATACATAAGAAAACTTCCAAGGGCTGGGATGTATACATAAGAAAACTTCCAAGGGCTGGATGAGATAAAAATAAGAAAGAATTGTTTGTGAGACTTCAGTATTTCTACACCTGGCAATCTCACATCATGATATCAACTAGGAGGAGGTTTTGGTGGGTTGAGTTTGGGTCAGGGTTTCTTTTACCTCATCCTTTTTTATATTACTCAGGTCCTAAAAAGAATCCATTTTGCATTGTTTTTCAGTATTGATGACTGTGCCTTGGATTGTTCTGAAAATGCCATCTGCAATAACAGTGTGTGTCCGTGCCAGCCGGGGTATACAGGGGAGTTCTGTGACTCCGTCGTCGAGTTGTGTGCATTCAACTGCTCTGACCATGGTACATGTGTCAATGGTGCTTGCAGTTGCTTTGATGACTATCAAGGTTCGTATTTCATGGGACATAAATTTTCCCTGAATTTACTGAAATTCGTAATTTTGATTTGCTCCATCATTTCCCATACGTGGGACCTGACATACAAATGTACAAGTGAATAAGTGTATTTTTCCAAATCTATATAGCCCATGAAAACTTCAGTAAAGCATTTTCCATCCCTGCCATAATTTTTCTTGTAAATTAATCCTTACACACCATCACAGCATGATGGCATCATCTGCTTGCAGATTATGTAACTCCCATGGAAGATGTAAATGCCCATGACTGTTTGAAGAGTGCTTCGTGTTTTTTATTGAACATGCAATTGGTTAGGAAAGGCAGTATCTTGTCTGAGTGACGCCCTACAAAATGGGATCTTACTGGGGGGGAAATTGTGATGAAAAGTTTAAGTTTTCTATTGAAAAGAATAAATAGCGGGATGATGGGTAATGGGACCTGAGGTGGAGATGACTATTAAAATTTTGTCACCTGTACGCTGCTCAAAGATGCTCCTTCATTTCATATTATATAATATCCTACGTCTATACAGTATGTGATTTAAGAAAATCTTATTTTGAGAGGGAATATTGTGAGAGAATCTAAATATTGCTCTCCAAACTGATGCATTGATTCAAATTTTTTATCACTTGTTAATTTGCATCTTACTTTATACTTATAAGCTTTCGTCTGTATGGTTTATAAAGAAATTGAAGTTTGTATAATTTCCAAGCGTTTTCTCTTTCTACAGGTCCTTTCTGTAATGTATCCAAGAAAGAACTTTTTGTCAAAACGTTACGTCTGCCGCCTCCTGCCCTGTCCAGAAGAGCCTCCATGTCTATGGTGGCTGACGACATCGGAGATTTGTGGGTGCTTGGAGGCTACCAAATGGGGGCTGCAAAGCAGGACAACAATTTGTTCAAGTATGTGGAGTTATAAACGTAGTAACAGCAATTGCTAATCCTGGTGACCCAGCAATGTAGTTGATTTAATCCTCTGCAACATATAGCAATACTAATGAGTTCTTGCTTTCAATAAAACATGGCAGGCGTCAGCGGAAATCCTGAAAAAGAAGTTCAATCTCGAAATGCCATAACATTTAATTCTGTTAATTAGTTAGTTAGTTCAAAAATAGTTGTTTATAGAGTTGCCAGCATCTTTGGCCGTTTTAGCGGTTTTATTTCTGTATTATACTGAATAGTGCAGAACATTTTGATGAAACTGTAGCACATAGTTGTTTATGAATTAGTGTGTTTCTGTGTATTTCAAGCAAGCTCTATTCATGAGTTTCTGTAAAAAAGAATTTAAACAAAAATTTTGATCTTACTTCAGCATTCAAAAATAATTGTTATGTCTCTGAAATTTGAGGCAATGTCTTAATTGCTTATGATGTTGATTATGTCATTTGTGCTGTCTTTAGGTTCAGTCCATTGACAGAAAGCTGGTCACAACCAACAGAAATTGGAACATCTCCCTGGCCAAGATATGGGCACACATCTGTTTATTACAAAGTAAGTGACCGGCGCTGTGGTGTAAAGGTTAGGTTCTTCGCCTGTCATGCGGAAGACCCGGGTTCGATCCCCGATCGCGGACAATCTGGGTTTTTTTCTGCTGGGATTTTTTCCCTCTCAACCCGGGTTGGCCCCGACAGGCAGGGTTGAAGTAGCCCATCTCTTAAATGACCTTACAATGTTGCAGGGGACGTAAAACTGGTAACCAAACCAAATCAAACAAAGTAAGTGTGGACTTCTTGTGGAGACTTTGTCTTGCAAGGTGCTGAACTCTGTATGAGGAGTGAGTGGAATTATCTTCTTTCACAGAGAAATTAGATTTAATCTCAAGGATTGTAATTAGGCATTGCTTTGACACATAACCGTCCTCAAACTGTGTGCTTATTCAGTTAAAAAGAACTTTCATACATAGTTAAAAAAGCAAGCTGTATTAATTAAGAATTGTAATTTGCAATATTTCAGATCATTGCAAAAGTGTTAAGTTCTCTAATGACAACAAGAAAAATTTGACTGCAGGCTGACGAGTGCCAGATTAATAAATGTGTCATAATGATGTATGGAAATGAATTTATGATGTCTGATACACATGTTATCAAACTTTGTATTCTACAGAATGCTCTGTATGTCCATGGTGGTGTGAGCAATACTCAAGTGTTGCAAGACTTTCTGATGTATGACATTGCGCAGGGGACTTGGACGGAATTGCCCCCTGGTCCTCGGAACATTTCTGGTCACTCGGCACATGTGTTCGAGGATACCATGATTGTCTTTTTTGGCTACAGCAATGATCATGGGTACTCCAGTAAAGTCATGGAGTATAATTTTAGTAAGTACAACTAACTCCGTTCAGTTTTAAGTTAAGAAATTAGTCAAGAGATGTTTTAAAGAGATCTTTGGAAAATTTGAATCTATGTGGATCTCTTTATGAGGAAAGTAAATTCTTCGTAGTTGTCATGAAGACTTTCAGTGTGTTTTTACCAGTCGTCAGTCATGTTTACTTCACCCAGGGATGTTTGCTTCATTGCTAAAAGAATTTTACTGGGTTCCCTCATTTTTTATATATAGTTTTAACTCTATTGAGTAGAAGATATGATTGGAGCGTATGTTTTGTGTCAGTTGATATATTTTGAGGTTGTTTCTTTCATTTCAACAAAAAGTAGTTTTTTTTCTTCTAGTTATTTTTCATTAAAATCAGGTAGTATTTATTTGTGTAAACTTTTCATACAAGAAAAAAACCTCTCATTTAAAGTTTGCTGATAATTAGAAAAAATCTTAAATTTATAGAGTAGCGAGGAACCTCTTCACTTGTGAAAAACAATGAACTTTATCATTAAAGAAATAAAAATAAGATATTGGGATAAAATATAAAGATCTTGATTTGGTAGAATGTTAGGGTCAATTGTTTTTTGGTGGGTTTTTTTGCACAGCTTCAACTAATTGGACAATTGTGGAGACAACTGGCAGCCGTGTCCAAGGTGGTTATGGGCACACCAGTGTGTTTGACTCAAGGCGAATGAAAATCTATGTGTATGGAGGATATCACTCGCAGGGCCGCACCAACTACAATTTGACAGACAAATTGTACCAGTATGACCCAGTGCATAAGGAATGGTATGGGATTGTGATGTTAATGCCACTTATTTTCCACTTGAAAAGGAGCAATATAGAATCATGTCTTTAGAACTGTTCATTGTTGAAAAGAAGATATGAAAAGCCTCATTACAAAACAACTATTTTTATCTTTTCAACATTTGCATTGCTGTAAACAGTGTGATATTGTATTTCTTTACAATATCATTATGAAGAAGATAATTATTGATAGATTTTTCATAGGCCAGTGAATTACATAAAAGAAAAGTACACTAATATTGGGAGGAAGTAGGGAGGAGGGATTTTTTTTTTAATTGAAAATCTAGACAAGTTTGATTATTAGTTTTTTCCAATGTTAAAATTCTTTTTGTAAATGGGGAAAAGAATTGACTGTTGAAGTTACAAATTTATAGGTATCATGCTGGGCTTGAAAAATATTGTATGGAGAGACAGTGATTTCTTGATCCTGGAGGCAGTCTTGAATGACGTTCACAGTCTTTAAGTTCATTAGTCCACATTGCTTATATGCCATTTTATACAGCAAGGAACGAAATGTTACAATGAGTCCCTACTTTATTGCAGGTTCATCCTCCATAGCAGTGGTTCAGCTCGCTACCTGCATTCGGCAGCAATGCTCAACGGTCTGATGGTCACCTTCGGAGGGAACATCCACAATGACACACGGCTGGGACAGCAAGCCAAGTGCTTTGCCTCAGACTTCATGGTCTACGACAGAGGTAGCTTCTAAACACTTTGAGCGCTTGTTTGAAATATTAATAAAACTAAGTTCAATGATAGTAATAGCAATACAGTAGAGTGTCGTTAACTTCTACACTGTTGGTAGTGGTCAAGCTTGGTACTGATCGTCTGCTATTTTATGAGCTCTTGCCTCTTTTGTGTACACAACAACTCGTGTTGGTGAATGGGCTTCTACGTAACCAGCACTGCATCTGGTTTTCGGGGGTTTCATCCTTTCTTTGTGTGGTGAACTTTATTATTTTAGTGTAGCAGGTCGCACCTGCCGAAGAATCTGAAAATTGATGTCGGATTATCAGACAGTTTTTTCTATATAATTATCATATTTGTTCCCTCTTAACCTTTGTCAGAGTCGGAACAGCGAATTGTCGGATTATCGAGACATAAAATAGAGGAAAAAATTTGGTCCACGCTGATTGTGTTGGATAAGTGAATTTGTCAGGTTATCGGTGGTCGGATTATCCGCTCTCTACTCTAAATAGCATTTGTATTGCAGATTTTCATTCCCTTGAAAAAATATGCACTTTACAGTCTTATCACATTTTTACAAGTTCATGACAAAAATGTATACTTAAAAACATATAAATATGGATAAACTAGCTCTCACTGTTTTGTGCCGATATCATTTGTAAAAGTGCAATGCACGAAATGGTTATGAAATGTAAAAGATTTGGATTCAGAGGTTCACAGAAGGCTTTTGTTTATTGGCACAGTTTATTCACTGTCCTCTCTTTCAGATTGTAACCACTGGACAACCTTGCCAACACCTGTTGTAACAGGAGATACAGAGGGTATTGACCGTTTTGGACAGGCTATGGCCAGCTACGATAAGTAAGTGATTTCATTTTGTTTTGTAAAGGTTTTTTTCATTTTTGTCTGTTCTAATTGTTTGTAGTTCTTTCATAGTCATTTCCAGGATGAGTGGTAAGCTTCTTTTGAAGTATTTACTTTTACCGGCGCTGTGGTGTATTGGTTAGGCTCTTTGCCTGCCGTATCCAAGACCCCAATTTGATCCCGAGCAGAGCCGATCTGAGTTTTTTCTGCTGGGATTTTTTCTCTCTCAGCCCGGGTTGGCCCTGACAGGCAGGTCAAAGTAGCTCGACTCTTAAATGACCTTACATTGTTGCAGGGGACGTAAAACTGGTAACCAATCTAAACTACATCTTGTGATTCAACCTATTCGTGGGGTTGCTTCAGATTCTGTCATGAGCACGGATAGGATTAGAGGGAACTCATTATTGATACGACATTGTTTTTATTGCCTTAAAATAAAAAGAGGCTGGCATTGCTTGCGAAGCCCACCAAGTAATCTGTGAAGATATATCTGTATGCTCATAGTTACATTTACTCTCTTTTCTTTTGTGTTTTTCAGTGTGTTGTACATGTTCGGAGGCTTCAACTCAATAGCAAAGTATGACTTGTTGAGAATAACTGCAGGTACGAATAGTTAGATTATTACCCTTTGTTCAGGGTTTAATGCTGTTTCATTTGAATACTTGTTTAACCTCTTTTCAAAATGTCAATATTTTTGTAAGATTATTGCTATGTATATTATCTCTACCATATAATCTCTTCCCATTGCTATATGGACCCACAAGTTGGCAGTATTGTGTTGGAGCATTGCATATTTTTAAATGATTGATTATTTATTGAGAGGCTTCAATGATTGATTGATTTATTGAGAGGCTTCAATAATTGATTTATTTATTGAGAGGCTTCACTGCCTATGTTACATACTCTTGATAGAAGTTTTGTGGAGGGGGGGTGGGGGGGACCTTTAGTTTTTTTAATATGTGTGCATATAGTGACATCAGTGGCCAAATGAAGTATTTATGAAAAAGAAAAATAATAAAAACAATTTCCACACTCTTGCCATACACTATTTTTTCCAATGCATCTAAAATAACACTGAAATCATTTCAGGGAACTGCACTTTCTACCAAGATGAAGAATCTTGCTCTCGAGCTCTGCCAGGAGTCAAGTGTTTCTGGGAAGACTCAAAGTGCCAAAGTGATGATCTCACAGGCGATGCTGCTCAGAGTTACTGCACAAACTCACAAGGTAAGACACACAGAAGCGTTTTTTCCATTTTTGCCTGTCATTTGAACTGGAATATGTTTTAAAAATAGTTATTGTTCTGAGGATTTGTTCATGGGTGCAAGATTGCTGGCTGTAGCCGGCCGGCTGGCAAAATCAGCCCTCTGACCGGCACCTTGCCGGCAAAAATGCGCCGCCGAGATTGGAAAAAATATGTGTAAAATATCGAGAGAAGAAAAAAAAACGCGTCGTAAATCTTGCAGGCAAATTTGCCTTCCTGGGTTGCAGGCTTTTTGGGGGCTGTATGCTTGCACCCATGGATTTGTTTTCTGTTCAATTCCATATCGCGGACTGAAAGGCATCTCATTGTAACCTCAGTTATTCAATTGATAATGTTCCACACCTGATTTTACAATAAGATCCAATCCTTTAGAAGCCACCTTATAGAACAGCACTTTTGCAGTTACAATGATATGCTGCTCAACCCTTGATATTTGCAGTGTTGATTAAGTTAGGTACCTTAAATTATTTAATGAAAGATATGAAATTTCGTAGTTTTTCAAGTAACTTTGTATGATGTCTCATTTCCTCTCAGATCCGCACCCTACTTGCTCTGGCTTCAACACGTGTGACTCGTGCCTCAGCGCTGACTGCCAGTGGTGTGGGAACCAATGCATCAATATAACTTTGGCAGCTTCCCTAAACTGCTCTACGGTAAGTTCTCATCCTCAGAGTTGAGCAAAGGTTTTGACAGATTGATGCAGACCTGCGATTAAGTCTGGAAGGCTTGTGTCTGTGGTGTAATGGCTAGGCTCCTGTCCATCACATAAAGGACAGGAGTTCAACCCCCGCCATGGACGGAAATCTCTGTTGGGAATGCTGATTTTTACATAAATTCGATTTGTTCAGTCTTTTGTCAGTGGAATTTTGATTGATTTTAATCTACATCCGGCATTATCACTGGCCTTGTACCAGCATCTGTGATGTAGTGGCTCTTCACCTATCATACAAAAGACCCGAGTTCGATCCCACTGTGGACGATCAGAGTTTTTCTGCCTGGGTTGTCCCTGACAGGCAGGGTCGAAGTGGCCTTTCTTCTAAATGACCTTAAAGTGTGGCAAGGACATAAAAGTGGAAAATTAACCAAACAAAATAAAGTGTTCTTGTAAATGCACTTTACAGGATGATTGGGCACTTAGGAAAAAATGTTCTGTCTACTTTGTCCTTTGGAGCTGGCGTCCCTGATCTCTGTCTTTCTGCTAGGATGTTGTGTCCCTCTCAACCTTGACAGGCAGGATCAAAATAGCATGTCTCTAAAATTGACTTTGCAATGTGACAATGGCTGTAAACTAAAATAAGCAAAATCTCAGAATCGAGAAAAAAGTTTTGAAAAGTGGAAGCAGATCTGTAATTAAGTAAGGAAGAAGTACAATTTTTGTTTTACATTTACATCTGTGCTTTGAATCTATGTAAATTTAGCAGATATAACGATCCCATTTGCCAGCAGAAGAACATACTTTGTGACATGACCTTTAGTCGTTCAGTATGAAGTATTCTTCATACCTCAAGGGATAGACAAATTAATGAGACAGAGCAGAAAACCTCTTTCTGATCATTTTTATCTGGTCTAGTAAAAACCTTGCTTTCTTCTGAAAGCCAAGTCATGATGTGAATTTACCCAAAAGTGTTTAAAAACCAGAGGATCTATTATGAAGTATTGTGAAATAATCCTGAAAAAAGAATAAAGCAGGATGGTCATTGATAAATGTTGGATTTTATTTTGTGGATGGGGATACTGCATTTCCTTGAGATGGGATTTAAGCTAGGTGTTAAGAAAATGGTTTTGTTCACAAATGCTCGTATGATTTTACTGTCTATCGTTTTCACCAGGACGCGGTCAACTGTACTGAAGAAATAGACCAGTTTTGCGGCATGTTTCACAAGTGCAAGGCCTGCGAGCACCACCCTGAGTGTTTATGGAGTTCAAGTAATAAATGTGTTGAGCGGACAGAGAGTGAGTCATTCCTCTTGTTGTTGGGGTTGTTACATGTGGTTGGCGGGCACTTTGGTATGGTCTGCTCCTTCTTTCTATTTTTACTATTGTCCTAATCTACTCCCAGGCATTGAAGTGACCACACATTGTCGAAAATGCCGTCAAACATTAACCAAGGAAATATGCTTGTTATGATTCTGCTAAACTGAAATGTCTTGGGAAGACAAAGTCATTAACAAGTTGCTTATATGGCTATGATCATATTGGGATTATTTTAATTTCATTTAAGAAGGGTTGATCTGTGTGAGAACAGTTTTAGATTGTGGGATTATGTTATTTGTGCTAGTTTTATTTCTATCAATGCTGTATATTATGTATTATGCACTCTTCTATAGTCCCTTGTATAGTTAACAATTGTCTATTCATAACATTGTATAATTTCATACATGTAGATAAAATAGAGTTGCCTCTTTTTTACAACTGGATTATTGGTGGGTTATTTAAAACAGCACTTGTTCCTCATAGAGAAAGGGGAAAATGTGGTAGCATCATGGAGAAAATATTGTTGAGGTCTCAGTAGGAAAATATCACAGATGAGAGTTTTTAAGGATCTCGTTTCTATGTTGCTATTCAAATAGATGAAAGGTGTTGTCTGTTCCTTTTTGTTTTCTTAATGTTACCATTTTCCAAATTACTTCTTGGTACTTTCCTTACTCGACTCAAGTGTCATTGTTATAACCTGAATGAGTAGAGACATTAAACCCTAAAAGAAACAACAACAGGCAGATATAATGGATTCCATTTATTTATTGCATGTCCCCACTCGAAAGCAGGCTATATGCCCTTTACAGTTATCTTAGATATGATGAGGTTTTTCCCTAAAACAGTTTGAAAAATTATCTCAATCTGATGTGTTTCATCCACAGAACCTGCCGAAGCTGGGAAGAGCAGTTGTGATAAATCTTGCAGTGAGTACAGCGGCTGCAAGAACTGCACTCAGGCCGAGTGTATGTGGTGCAGCAGTCTGAACCAGTGCATTGACACCAACTCCTACGTGGTCTCCTTCTACTATGGCCAGTGCATGGACTGGACAACCAATGAGAGATCATGTGACAGTACGTGCATCAAGATTGCCTTGAGCCAACTGTGCTGGATGTTTTTTGCAAACATATTCAAAACACTGCATTTTTGTTTTAACGTTTTAAATGATGAAGTAACTATGTTATGGATTTAGTAGTTGGCTTTCTGTATATTTTTAGTTGTATTTATTTTTGTAAAAATCTTGTTTATATTTTATCAATGCCACCTTTTTTTCAAAAGTCAAATTTGCCTTAACTGGGTTTCTCCATTTTAATAAATTTCTTGCATTTTTGTAATTGATGGATACATTTTACATATTCTTTTACATGACCTTGAAGGGTTTAAAGGGACGTCAACCCCCCAAAGCATAGACAAACCAGAAGCAACAAAGCGTGGTCAGGATTTTACAGCAATAACCTGATGTGCCTGAGATTGACAATTGCCTGATTTGTTGCGCCATGACACTTTGTTTAATGTATGGGAGGCAACTTATAAAATCTATATTCGTACGAAAGAAAAATCAGCGAACAATTTGTGTTTTAAGGTGAAAAACTACAAAGATTTGATGAGCCATTCAGGTTTCTGTTCATTTGCAGCATACAATTGTTGAACTGAAAAGTAAATTTTCAAATTTATTTTGCCTTTTCTTTTTCCCCACAGCCAACAAGTGTTCTGAAATGAAGAACTGCGCAGACTGCCAAGCCCGCCCTAAATGTGGCTGGTGCAATGACGAGTCTGAGACGGGCACTGGTGTTTGTTTTGAGGGTGGCATGAGCGGACCGATCAAGCTGGTGGACGGCGCACCACAGCCGGACCAGGGCAAATGTCCGGACTTGGACAACAGATGGTTCTTCAACCAGTGTCCTAGTGAGTGTGACTCCATTGTTGCTTTGTTATTGGTTGGCGGGCGCTCTGGTGTGGTCTGCTCGTTTTACTTCTCTCTATGTGTTCTTATTGTCCTTATCTACTTCCTGGCTTTGAATGACCTTACAGTGTCAATAGTGCCGTAAAAGGCTAACCAATCAAACAATTTGTTGCTTCCACTGCATGTTGCTTGTCTACAAGTTTTGTTAAAGATTGTGCAAAGTCAATACTTTTTATCCTCAACATGGCACTCCGTGACGGTGGCGCTGATGCTCTTGACTTTTGTTTGAGAAATCCACAAGCGTCGACTTATTTTGCCCCACTGTGAAGTCATGATGAAAATCTTTTCTTTTGTTGCTGAGATATTTGTATACTACTAATCTGGTCAACCACGCAACAAAAATGTTCCTGTCTGTGTGTTTCAGAGTGTCAGTGCAACGGGCATTCGACTTGTCTCAATGGAACTGACAAATGTGAGAACTGCTCCTTCCCGACGTATGGTAAGTGCACTAATTGTCTTTACAGAAAACATAGAAATGGCGGCAAGAAACAGTGTCAATATTTGTGCATTAAGCAAAACATGTACCATAATACAAATTGGTAAGGTGGCAACATTGAATTCAAAGAAAAATTACAAATTTAAAGCGCATCATTTTCTATGTCCACTAATGTTTGAAGAAATATAAAATCAACTGAATGAATGTGTACTCATAAATATTTGTATCCACATTTCCATATATCAAAAGAAAAAAGCAAACGATCCATTTCAAATGCATAATTTTATTACAGAATTTGTGGGCTCACACATTCTTTGTGAAATCCTTACATTTCACATAGTTCTTTCTTTTGTGTATTGTAACCTTTGAGATAAAGCTGGACTTTGTAAATTACATGCTGTTTTGGTAATTTATGAATTTCCTTCTCAAATTCATATCCTGTGGATAGTTTTAAAGTAGAAGATTCTACAATTTTCCAGAAAAGGCCAAAGGTTTTATTTATGTCCCTCAGTTCATGCATTACATGAGAAAAACATATCTCACACTCTCTCTACAAAAGCCATCTGTTCTTAATTGTCACTTTTCTCGTGCATCTTGAAAAACCATGCAAAATAAAAAAAAGAATTAAGACTCATGTGTTTTAGAAAAAAAGATATATAGATATTTATTAAAAATAAGAAGCTAACGTTTTGGCATCAAGCCTTCGTCACGGGCATTAGAAAGTCTTGGCTATATTATATGAGAAATTAGATTTTGTAATGTGTGATGTTTGTTTGCAGAACTTGCTGTGTCACAGAAACATTTACATTTCAACTCGCACTTGATGTGTATTTCAGGTCCCCAGTGCGAGTATTGCAAGGAAGGCTACTACGGGAACCCTAAAAGCAATGGAACATGCAGACGTATGTACAGTCCCTTTCTCCTTGCATCCTATATGTGTAGAGAAAAAAGGAAGACTAAGCTTTGTGTGTAGCAATTAGATAATGTGCCAGTGTGTGGAGAAGAAAGGGCCTTTTTTTTCAAACATTATCTATGTCCCCTATCCATATTCAAAATGGAATTTTCATTTAGTCAGATCTAGCCTTCCATTTCATCATCTCCATGTCATATTGTCTTAGCAATGTTCCTTCTTCACCTAGTAAGCATGAAGTTGTAATGTTAGTTTGCATGGTTTCATGATGTAGTCACTGTAGAGGTCTTGAGTTTCAACATCATCATTTTTTTTATTCCATATATCCAGCCTGTTTCTGCAATGGTCAAGCTGACTCGTGCAACCCTTCCACCGGAGACTGCTACTGTCGTACGAGAGGGGTCACAGGAGCTACATGCGACAGGTAGAGAAGAAATTCCATAGTCCTACTGACATTTGTAGAATCCACTCAAAATGTTGCAGATATAATATAATAAATTTGCAGATTATAGTATGCTCTGTCACTTCATGAACTCGCAGCTCACAGACAGATACTTATGATTATTAACTGTTTATAACACTTAAAATTGTTTTTGTGACTCTCAACTTGGTCATTTGTCTCTACCATTAATACTTTGTTGTCACTCGGTGCATTTGCCCATTTAGTCTCTCTATATGTGCTCGTAGTCGTACCTAGTATGAGAAGCGCGATTGTGTTGTGGCTGGCTTCTCGTGACTGATTGGGTTCTTAATTCTTCTAGCTGTGACTATAAAGTATTAAGTCTGCTGAAAAATCAAAGAGATATACATGCTATGTGTGCACATGCCTAATGAAAGGCCCATGCAATGTTATATTGTGTGTTGATAAAATGTATGCTCTGTCTGTCTACCAAACTCAATATTACTATCCGTCACCCCCAGGTCAGTAATTTTCTTTCATGCCCTTATGACCAAAATGGTTCTGGAGAAGTTGTGTTCTTCGTTTCACTCACAGTCACCAGGAGCATTGACCAGAAAACTATGCATGCTCTTGTTTTTTTTCTCTTTTCAGATGTGACAAAAGCAACCGATATTCTGGAGATCCCAAAAATGGGGGCCTGTGTTATTGTAAGTCCTTTGTAATTGTAAGCTCTGATAGCTGTTTTGCAGACACAGGATATTTGAGCATTATATTTTTTATGCATTTTTCATGAACAGAAATGTTTACGCAGTACTTTGATATTGTTATATCGTAATGTTTGATGAGTTTTTTTAAAAATGGGTGTACAAATAAATTTTGGATGAAAGTATGGTATGGGACACTGCATTGAGCGATGCTGTTTGTGGTTATACTCAGGACGGTAAAAAATGAGCTTGCAATACTTGGGGTTGACAAAACTCAAGACTTTGTTTGAACAATGACCTTACATAACTGCCTCAACTGTCGTTCATATCGCTCTGAGGCAATAGTTGTGAGACTGGTGTGGTCTACTATTTATCATTTGTCAACATTGCCTACATTATAGTGTCGAGTGCACAGTAAAAGTTGGACAAACCAAACAATCAAAATATCTCTGTGAAAGGAGAGTTAGGAATTGTATACAGGTGAGATTCAAAACGACTACTTTTGCCTTTGTTGCTGTAGCTGACTTATTAAAAAAATTATTTTCTGTCCCAAGATGAACTGAACACAGACTTCCAGTACACTTTTAATTTGTCAAAGAAAGAGGATGGCAATTACACACAGATCAACTTCCTGAATGCTCCAACTTCTGTAAGTCTTAGCCCTTCACAGATACTATTTTAATCAAAGTCAGCAAATGTCTTGTACTGTAAACAGTGAATGAGGGCTTTTTGGTTTTTTTGCAGAAAATTACATGTATACAGTCGAACCTGTCTAAGACGGAATCGAAAGGGAGTCAAATAAAGTTTCCGTCTTCCGAAGGTTCCGTCTTGGA
>JAUKPP010076473.1:0-16180 GCA_032273245.1 Phyllaplysia taylori
CAACTGCCCAATTTCCTTACAACGCCCCCTAAACTGTCGGCTTGGGGGAATGGCCTTTCGGTCCCAAAAGAGCCAAAAGAAGCAGGCTATAGTACTAGTACTATAGTATAGCCTAGGCCTTGAATCTTTGCTTAACGATTTTGTTTCTTTAAATTACATGTATATCTAATCTAGACCTAGAATCTAGATCTAGATCTAGATCTAAGAAAAATGGTAGGCCTATCTATCCTGTGGTTTTATTCAGCTTTTATAAGGCCTTACCTAGGCTACCAAGTTGAACTAGTGTCTCTTTTATTTTTATGTTCAAACATTGTCATAGAACCTAGACTAGAAAGATATCTTCATTGCTTCTGTTTTCACCCACCTAAGAAGGAGTTGCCTACTTGTTGATACCGGAGCCTCCTAAAAAACAACTGAAACCTCCCAAAACCACCCAAAACCATACAAAAGCTTCAGGAAACCTCCTCAACATGTTGATCTGTAATACAAATCTATTGTCGTATATTTGGACTTGATCCTGAATAAATGATTTGATAAATAAAAAGTACTGGGAATAGGTGGTATTTCTTTTTACCAGAAACAACTGAAACCTCCGAAACCTCTGTTCAAATTTCCATCAAAACAATATGACATGATCCCCAAAGACCGAAAATGTCCAGACACACCCTATATATTATTTTTAGCATGTCATATTGACTTTTAACGGCAGCCTTTGGATCTTTATAACGTGCGTATCAATTTTGTATATTTTTTGTCTATTTAGAATTCTTATGACTGTCGCATCTCTTGTAAACAATGCAATTCAGTGCTTTCAAGCGGGGATATGCGCTCTATAAATGCAGTCATTATTATTATTATTATTATTAGAGTTGGTGTTAAGTTACGACAGTGCTAGGCCTATTCCTAGTATTTTTTTTATTAAATAATTTATTCAGGATCAAGAAATATCCCAAATATACGATAATACACAGCTGAGGATATAAAAGACAGAACCACCTTTTTACATTTAGGTACTGGTATCACTTCAGACTTCAGATGTTTTCCATATCTTTGGAATGTAATGCGTTTGTATGGTCAAGTTAAAAATATATGTAAATATCGGGACCAGTTGCTCACAACAAGTTTTTAACACCCTCCCTTTCACTAAGTCAGTACCACAAGCTTTGTTTATGTTTACATTTTGAAATTTCTTTCTCTCACTTTGCTCACTCAACTCAACCCATTTGACCTCGCCCGACTCGTCCCCCAACCTCTCTCTGAGTTCACATTGCTCTTTTTAAAAAAACCATAGGCTATCAGTCAAAACGACAGTAAAAGTTGTTTGAAGAGGCTAGTCGTACTCGAGTACAGCGACATCGACAGGCTAGTCGTACTCAGGTGGACCCCTGACCAATAATACGTTTTAGCACTCCACCAGGTTTACGTTTCCCTAGGGTTGCCATATGCATGCTGCTTAGGCCTACCCATTCTCACCTGGGCAAAGTGAGGAAGATTTGTCTAAAGTGCCTTTCCCAAGGACACAACGTCGGGCACGAGCTGGGATTCGAACCTGCAACCTTCCGATTATGAGTCCCGCAGCCTAACCAATAAGGCCAAGCAGTTATTTTGTAGTTATGTTATATCATGCAATGTATTCATGATTACCACGACCTGGGATATAGATCTAGCAAGTGTTTTCTTCCAAATACATAGGCATATGTAGGTTTAGGTTTTAGAATGAGACTGAATAAAGATTTATTGATTTTTTCATGACGAGGAATTTGACACGGTCACGCATGATCAGTTGTAGATTGGCTAGACACCAAGCAGATTTGTTTTCTGCAGCCCATTCCTGAAAAGCTTCTTTATCTCTCTCTCTCTCTCTCTCTCTCTCTCTCTCTCTCTCTCCCTCTCTGTCTCCCTCTCTCTCTGTCTCCTTCTCTCTCTGTCACCCCTTACTTTCTCTTACAATCTCATCTTTCTCTTTCTCCCCTCCCCACCACTACCTTTCTCTCTCTCTCTCTCTCTCTCTCCATGTCTCTGTCCACATTTTTCTCCACTTTGAAAATACATGCAGGCCTACTCATTTCGATGACCGAGATAAGTAGGCTAAAGGTTGATGCTGTTACATAATGACATGTATTGTCCATTCTGAATAGACCTACTACTACTGTATGCAGTAGGCTATACAATTAGTAAGGCAATTCAAATATGAATTTTCCTTACTCCACCCAGATGCAAATGAGTATGCACACCTGGCCATAGATAGGCCCTAGATACCAGTAGCCTATAGATCTTATTTATATATATTACTGTTTTAGTGCCTGCAAAATTGGCAGCTTCCACTATATTATTATGCCTCCCTGGAAGTTGAGATTTTTTTTAAATGCTTAGAGGCGAGTACACGCGAGAATAGCTCTACATATATATAGAAATGATCTACATCTATTTTATCATCATGATTATTATACAATAATGTAAGATATTATAAATCATCTTGCCATAAGATTGGAACATAATACAGCATTTCTGAAGGAATGTGGCAACAATTAAAATTTGATAATTGATTTGACGACATTGCGAAACTAATGTTCTGGGCTTGTTGCATCATGAGCGCTCTCGTCTTTCATTAATATTATGTTCCTTTCTTTCTTGAAAAGAGAAGAACCGCCTTGGTGGTGTAGTGGGTAAATCATCCATATTGAGAGCTAGATGTTGCAAGCATCTCCATCGTGGGTTCTGCTCTCGGCGGAGAGGTACTAAAGATGAAGATAGTGTCAGCTAAGTACATAGCTTTCTCGCAAGGCGTCTGGTATTGTGGTAACAGTATTGAGACCAGCCAGCCTAGTGTCAGTATATCACTGTAAATGCGGGGGTCATAATTTAGCTTGTGTACACCTTTATGTTCCATTAGTAGCATATGTTTTGTTATCTAAAAAGACACCCTCGCTGTTATTATTAGTGATATAAACTCCGAAAGATCCCCCCCCCCCCCCTTCCACCACACACGCACCCACCTAGACCCAAAGAAAAACAAAAAACCTACCCAATCCTTACGAAAGCAAATGTTGAAGTATCTTAGCACATATTAGTGAAACAGATTGTATTACATTATTTTAGTGATATATAGCCTATATCTTTAAGAAGTGTAATTTCTATATTAGGTTGATAATACATGTACATCCTTTCACTTTCTTTATTTTCAGATTTATCCTGCATGCCAAAATCTCAACAAGAACTGCAACATCTTTGAAGGTTACACAGCACTGCAAGGTCAAGAATTATGTGAACAGAGAGATGGATCTTGTCCAACTGAGGCTGCAATGACTGTAAAGATGCTGTGGCAGAAATATTCGTTCGGCGCTGAAGTCTCAATCCGGATTTAACAAGAACTGATGTAGTAACTCACGGTGGGTTTTTTTTTCAAAGACCAAATCTACAACAGTGCCAGTGTTGGAAACACTTTTGTAACTCACGGAGGAGAAGTAGATCTGGAGACAAGTGCTGGTGGTCAGAACAAGCACAGCTTCCTAGCACACACTTCCAGATCTAGATCTATCAGCTTGATTCAAACATGGGCCAAATGTAGCTCGGAAGAACAAAACTCTACGTCATCTGATAACACTGACTCTAATCAAAATAGAGAACACATTCAAAGTAGAACTTACCACTCAAAAGGAAGAATGGATAGAGGTAGAGGAGGAAGAGGATATGGAAAAAGAAGAGACTTTGGAGGAGGAGGAAAAGGAAGATCCATTGAAAGGGTTGATACCAGTCGAGAAGAAACCCAAAGTGAAGGGTCTAGCCCTGGAGGTGAGAAAGAAGTAAGGCCATTTCCTAAGGAAGGGCCAGTGAGAAGACATAGTGCCCTTGTAAATCCCTCAAATGGATTAGAAGAGAAACCTTTTCTTAAGTCCACCTCCAACCAAAAAGGAATACGTTTTTGGCCTGGAATATCAGCAGTTGGCCATGGAGGAGGAAAGAGACGCGGAGCATTTTGTGGTGTAAACGTTCCTCTTAGAAAACAGAGTGTGGGGGCAGTGTGTTCAAGTGAACAAAGAAGGGCATTTTGTAGTGAGGCGGGTCACAGGAAAGATATTGAACATTGCCAAACAGGATATTTTACAAGAGAACAGGAGAGAAAAACGAAGTCAGCTCAGTGTTCTACGGACTATAAGAAACAGATTAGCAAGCCTGGTGGAGAAGCACAATCCCACGTCAGTTATGGATCTTTGGAATGTGCACAAACTCACAACCATCGACAGCATTTTGCCTCTCGAATACCTGCACCTGCCCAAAATCTCGGATCTCAGGATGCGAGGGAAGGAAACTCGTCCAAGTTTTTTGTTAAGGACAAATGGTCTTACCAAGAGAACAAAATGAAATCAGAGTCAACCAAAAGAAGTTTAAGCGAGAATGCCAGCTATAAGGACAGAGAAACTAGCAGTCTGTCAGACGCTGCAACTAAGCCGAAAAAGCAGACAGAACAATCCAGTGCGGCAAGACAACACCAGAAACAATTAGGCAAGAAATCAACAAAGAAGGGGGACACTGGGTGCCATAGGACAGAAGGAGTTTTGCAAATAAAATATTTTTTCCTAAATGCTGAAAGTGTCCATGATACTGTCTGGGATAACTTTTCAGAAGATGATGCGAAATTGGAGTTTAAAGAGAGTGGCACATGGGCCACTAAAGAACGTGCAGTGTGTAAAATCGTCCTGCATCATACTGAGAAAAGCTCAGGAGAAAACATATTTGTAAAGTTATGTGAAAGACTTAAACATAGCTTGAAAACTGAGGTGATGGTTTGTGATATGGTTACTCTCGGTGAAGGCAATGCTGATGATGCAAAGGAAAAACAAAAGATGGTACACTGTGACATGGATGAGAGCTGTTCAGAATCTGCTCACAGCAAAGACACCAAGCAGCAGAAAAGGAGAACGAACAGGAAACGAAGCAAGAGAAGCAAATTGAATACAACAGAGGATGTTGTAGGGAGTGATGCAGCTGCTCAGAAGATCAATAATGGAAATGAAGCCAAAAATGCTGTACCTTCTCCTGTACCAACAACCATGGATATCTGTATAGAAAGAAACTTCGAGGACACAGACTCTCTTCTTAGATATCTACAAGAACAATTTGGAAAGGAAAAGTATTCATATGAGGTTGTCCACAACAGCATTGATCTTCGGAGGTTTAAGACATTTTGCAAAATGAGATTTCCCAGTAAAGCAGCAGCTAGAAGATTCACAGGCCCTCTGAATAAACTGAAAGAGGTGAACATCTGGCATGGCCAGACATCAGCTGAAAAAGCTAGAACTGAGAGAGAAAATGAGATTCACAGAAGCAGAATCTTGACTCATATTCAGACCATGTCTGAACTCATGTCCTCACACATACTGAAACATGAAGCGAAAATGAAAACTATTGAGGACACAATTGCAAACTTGTGTCAGAATTCCAATAAACATACTGCAAAGAGAAACCAATGTGAAATATCAGCTTTGGAGGACAAGCTTGAAGAAGCAGCTCGGCAAAAGGGCACATTCAAAGATCAATGTGAAAAAATGATAGATAAGTTGAACAATCTCAGTGAATCTGCCATGTCACATGAGGTTGAGAAAAAATTACTTAGGTCTTTGAGTATTGAGTGTAACCGACTGTCAAATGCCTTGCCCATGTATGGCCGTAGAGATGAGATTCTGAGTGTGCTCAGCTCAAACCAGGTTTCCATTATTATTGGCGAGACTGGCTCAGGGAAAAGTACACAAATGGCTCAATACATTTGTGAGTCTGGCAGTGCAGGGAAAGGTTTGACTGTGTGTACACAACCCAGAAAAATAGCTGCTCGTACTCTAGCTGAAAGAGTTGCATTTGAAACGGCGAGTAAAGTTGGGAAGCTGGTTGGATACAAAACTGGTGCCATGAAGTGTGTGAGCTCAGAGACAAGGATAATTTTCACCACTGACCATTCATTGCTCAATGATTTCCTTCAGGATCCTGATCTGTCCGCATACTCTTGCATCATAGTGGATGAAGCACACGAGCGAAGTATTTACACAGACATTTTGCTTGGCATGATCAAGTCTTGCTTGCAGAGACGACCAGATTTGAAAGTTGTCATAACATCGGCAACTATTGACCCAGAGGTTTTCATGAACTACTTTCCAAAGAAGCCAGGCCTCCTCCACGTATCGGGGAGAACATTTCCTGTAGATGTGGTCTATGAAAGTACAGATGAGACTCAAGACTTTGAAAACCTTGAAGAAAAAGTCTTATCCAAAGTTGTGGATATTCACAGGAGTGGAGTAACAGGAGATATCCTCGTCTTTCTAACATCTGCAGTGGAAATAATGCGCTGTTGTGAAGAAGTCAAGAAAAGGCTGAAAGACAAGGACTATGTTTGCTTTCCTCTCCATGGCCAGCTCCCACCAGAGGAGCAACAGAAAGTCTTTAAACCACTTGAAAGAGGAAAAAGAAAAATAGTCTTTTCTACAAACTGTGCAGAGACATCAGTAACAATTGATGGAATCAAATTTGTCGTTGACACTGGTGTTGCCAAAGAGATGAGGTATGACCCTAAGAAAAACATAAGCCTTCTGGGAACTCATGTCATCAGCCAAAGCTCCGCTAATCAGAGGAAAGGGAGAGCCGGCCGAACCTCAAGTGGCACCTGTTATCGTCTGTATAGTGAAGACAGTTTCCTCTCAATGACCACAAGCTCTCAGCCGGAAATCCTGAAGGTGCATCTTGGACAGGCTGTACTCAAACTAGCAGAGCTAGGTGTCAATGCAAGAAGTTATGACTTTGTGGAATCCCCAAGTGAGGAAGCTTTGGACACCGCTGTCCATACATTGAGGGAAATTGGAGCTTTGGAGGGTAGTACCATAACCAGGATTGGTCGATGGATTTCGAAATTATCGTTTGACCCCAGACAAGGATATCTAGTGTTTCTTGGGAATGAAGATGGTCTTCTGTATGACGCACTTGTCATTGCAGCTTTGCTCAGCAATGGCTCAGACGTATTTTACAGAGGTCTCACAGAAGTTGATGAACAAAACTCGGCAAAGAACAAGAATCAGTTCGCTTCACCATATGGGGATCCTTTCACATGTTTCAAAGTTTACCAGGAGTGGTGCTCTCTTCCAAAGAAACAACAGTCTTCCTGGTGCATGGAACACAGCGTCAATTACAAAGTATTGAACTACACAAGGCAATGTGTCAAAGAGGTGTCAGACGTTCTACGCAAAGAGCATGGCATTCAAATGGTTGAAAACTTCTCTACGGCAGAAACAGCCGTGGATCGCTTAAGGAAGATGATCTTCCGGGCAAACCTGTCAATGATAGGCCACTATCTGGGTCACCACAGAGCTGGCTACTATGCTACTGGCATTCATCGTCAAGTCCATTTCCACCCATCATCTTCTCTGGTGTGTCAGAATGCTCATCCCGAGTGGATTGTGTACTCACAGTTTGTCAAGACTTCTCGAGACTTCATCAAAAGCATTACTGTGATTGATGAAGCGTGGGTTCAAGAAATGGCACAGGAAAATCTGCTTAGTTTTGATATTGCAGAAGTGAAAAAGAAGCAAACACTCCTTGTTCACCAAGAGGAAGCTGGTACAATCGTCTTCCGCGCCCTGGTTGGCCCACGCTATCAAAATCTGCTCACCCTGGAAGATCAACTAACGCAGTCCGGCATGGAAACTGTGGTTGTTGAAGCCAATCGGGATGTTGGAACGTTAAATATATTCTCCTCCAGCGCTCCAACCCAAAAAGTGACACAAGTGATTGACAGCTTGAAGAAAGGTGTAGTTGAAGACCTGCAGGTCAGAGAGCAGGAATTCCCGGTGAAAAAGGCGTCCAGCAGAGAGCAAACTGGCTGCCGCGTGACTCTTGGAAAAGGGGCTGCCATTACATCCGTTTTCATGCCCAGGGAAAATAATAAGATCTTAATTCAAAAGGCTTCTGACACAAGCACGGTGCAGGATATGAAGAAAAAATTTTCTGCTTACGGGGAAATCAAGGATTGTTTCCCTTTCAAATCTGGCTTCTCGTGGGGTTTGATTCGCTTTGCAACTTGTTCAGAAGCGGAGAACGCCGTGGCTGCAACCAAGAATGATGATACCAATGTTGCAGTTTTGTTGAAGACAGACCAAAATGACAAGCACAAGGCTAGCCAATTTCAGGCACGACTGTCCTGGTACAGGCGGCCAGTGAAAGGAAAAGGCACAGCTTTTATCAAATGTTCAGATAAGCTGAAGGAAATTCTTATCGGAAGAGAACTGCGCTTGAACTTAGGCTATTGCCTCATAAAAATGAGTGACAAAGGCAATGATTTGGTTTGCTTTAATACTGGGTCCACTTCAGAAGAGCTGATCAAGGAGATAATTTTATCTGTGTTGACAGCCAGAGGTTTGAAGACTGAAAACCTGAAAGATGAGATTCGTGTTTCTGTAGTCCGTGAAAGAAAGGATTGCCCCACAGAGGAACAAATGAATAACCTGAAAGAAGGGATTCAAAGACAATTTAACAGGTACCTCCATCCACCCCAAGACTCATGCACAGTGGATCTTAAACCTGTAAGAAGCCCCGCTGACATAAAACAAGTTGCCTTTATTCATTTCAATAACCCTGTGTCTGGTTTTCGTGCTTGTCGAAGGCTACAAGGGAGCCTCTGTGTTGAAGATGCGACAGTGGAAATAAGCCCAGAGCTGAAGACTAGTATCAACATTCCAAAGGCCATTATGGAAGCTAACAAGGAAAGATTTACAGATCTCATAAATGGTCTGAAAAGATACAAAGGCACTGAGGTGGCGATTGTGTCTCTGAAACGGGGAGACTTTAGGCTAGACATCTGTTCAAAGGATGCAGAGCGCATTGTTGAAGCTAGAGGAATCTTCCAAACTGAACTGGATGGAGAGGTCATTGAGTGTGGAAGGGCGGCTCTTCTTGAGAGCCTCCTTACACAAAGAGGTGTGGAGGCAGTCCGCGCAGTGGAGAGGACAGAGAATGTTCTCATCATTATCAACCACCGGGAGAAGCAGCTTCACATCTATGGGGCGAACAAAGATATCACCGCCGCACAAATGGGCTTGAACAAGTATTTGAGTCGCCTTGTTGATGGCAAAGAGGAATGCATTCATTTGAAAGGCCCTTTTCGCCCACCAGGTTTGATGAAAGAATTGATTCTCAAATATGGACACACACTGGATGGTCTTCGGGAACAGTTTGGCTTGAATAACATCAAAGTTGATTTCAAATGCCAGAAAATATCAATTGTAGGCAAAGATGAAGCTTTGAAAGCATGCATGGCAAGTATCGAGGAACTATCTAGGTTTCTTGCCGAGCGCCTAAACACCCAAGCTGACCAGGAACTGCCGGATTGTGTGGTTTGTATGTGTCCCGTGGAGTCTTGTTCATACATGTACCGAGCGCAGGGATGTGGACATTGCTACTGCCTGGACTGCCTTAAGCAGCAGATGGTGGTAGCAGTGGATGAGAAACAGCTGCCAATTGCCTGTGCTAAGGAGGACTGTGGCAAACTACTCGTGTGGAAAGACTTTGAATTTGTCCTCAACAAAAAGTGGGTGGCACCCGAAAGACTTGTTCAGATGTCTCTGAATGCATTTGTCGGGGAGAACCCAGGGAAGTTCAAATTTTGCTCCACTGCAAATTGTCCTATTGTTTACCGGGTGACCCCAAACCCAGACGGCTGTGTGTTCATCTGTCCATCCTGCTACGCCAGTGTTTGCTCTTCCTGTGGTAAAGCTTCCCATACAGGGCTTACCTGCCACATGATGCAGAGCGTCAGTCACGCTGAGAGGGAACTTGAGGAATGGGCAAGGAAGGACCCAGGAAAGCGACAGGTCTGTCCAGGGTGCAGGAGCCCAATTGAGAAGATAGAAGGCTGCAACAAAATGAAGTGCACAGCATGCAAAACCTACTTTTGTTGGCTATGTAAGGCATCCTTTCACAGTGAGGACCAATGTTATAAGCATCTTCGTAAAGAGCATGGAGGATTTTACTAAGTGCCCAGTGTCACTTTTGTCCACGTCATGCATATTAACGTTTGTTGATTTGATTGCCAGTGCCTGTCCCTTTCACCTGCTCTTGAATTCTTTGTACATGGTCACTCTTTCAAATTTTTTACATTGGGGAAGCCATATTCTCGAAAAGAGTATATTATGCATCTTGTCTTGTTGAAATTATGCTATAGTCTGTATGTCTTTCATTCTTTTGTGCTGTATTAGTTGTAGATGTTTCATGGATTTTGAATATTTCATTGGTATGACATCTCTCTCCTGAGTTATATATGGTACATGTCCTTTTTGCCATCAGTTTTATGTTGTTGTTTTTCTAGACGAGGCATTCACTTTTTTCTTTAAGATTCTGGTTTGTCAAAGACTTCGACCTTTAGAAGCATGTTGCATTGTTTTCAGCTATCAGTCATCCATATTTGCTCTTCATGCGAGATGAAGTGTAGTCTTGATTTATGAAGAGTGATTGCTGGAATATGCTTCTAATAAGAAATGTGAAAGAATTTTGTTCTTTTCCCACATTGATGGTCCAACACGGTTTTCTTGTGGCCTTATGATATTTCAGATTTTTCATATAACACATCTTGCTGTCCATATTATCTGTGTTTTTGACTCAATTAAGAGGCGAATTCCCTCGTACATGATAACACTTTGTAGTCACTCGGCACATTTAAGCACCAGGCCCGAGAAGTCAGTTTTGTGTCAGGGCTGGCTGCGTGTAACCGGCAGGGTTCTTTGTCCTTCTGGCTGTGTGACTACAAGAGGTTCAATAAATGAATTTTCTATACGACGCAAATTTGTCTATTAATCAAGAATGATTTTATTTATGATACTCACCATCCTCATCTGCTTATTATCATGTGACTGTACTATATTATCCTAGTACATGGGCTAAATGGATGGAGAAAGACTTACTGCTGGTTGACTTCCTTTGCCAAGCATTTCTATGCACTCATCTTGAAGTGACTTTGATGAACTTGATTCTGAGCTCAAGATGTGTCAGGGTTTGGACTAGTTGAGACTGTTGACTGTTGTAATGAATGAAAGACTGCTGTATTGAATGAGAAAGACTGCTCTATTGGATGAAAGACTGAAAGAATGCTGTATTGAATGAAAGAATGTCGTATTGGATGAAAGACAGAAAGAATGGTGTATTGAATGAAAGACTCAAAGAATGATGTATTGAATGAAAGAATGCTGTATTGGACGAAAGACTGAACGTTTGCTGTATTGGATGAAAGACTGAAAGAATGCTGTATTGAATAAAAGTGCTGCAAACTGATGAAAAATAGTACTTGACACCCTGCGGAGTGTCGTTTGCTAGTGAGCAATTTTGAAGGGTGATAGCAATCATTCATTTAGTGGCTCACAAAAGCAGTCACTAGCATGTTTTTTTTTTTTACTTGTATTCAGTAACAAATTTACTTTTGAATCTTGCATAATTGTCCACTTTTTCTTTCATTTTTTATTTCTTTAATAGTTTTTTTGCAATGAATGTTCGGCTTCATGCCTGTTCTTTTTATGCTGCATATATATGCATGTACTCTAGACTTGTGAATATCAACCATCTTTTGAAATGACCACTGGCCACTACATTATTCTATTGATCTAAGTAAAGGCTGTTGTTGTGTCACGCCTCTCCTGGAAATACATCATGTTCGGTTGTGGGTATTTACAAAAACTGTTTCCAGGTTTATCAATGTAACGAAAGTAGATTCTGTCGATAAATTATGTGGCAAGCACTGGTGTAGATGATTCCTTCATTGTGCAAAATGTTAAGCTTAGTTATCTCCATATTTATCTTGAATTCGATGTAATTTTCTTTCAGGCAAGTCATGACCATGAGCTGTCTGTTATCATACACAATGTGAATGAACTTGCCAGAACTTTAGAGTAATCATGATAGAAAGTTTTACAGTTATCAGCTATGGATTGCCACAAAGGAAATACAGATTTATTGTCTTTTTGAGATACCATTATTTTTATTTTGTTTGTCATATTAGCTTATTTATTTAATGTGTAGTTACACTGAGTGTACATGTTTTAAGCTATACTTTAGCAGCCTGAACCAAGGCATACAGTAGTCTCTTCCTAAACACATAGATCTAACCCAACCATGCAAAGCCATGCTACATTCCAATAAATGCTCTCATCTTATGACAGTTTTAAAAAAATTATAAATCATAATGATATTATTGATCAGTCTTGTAGTATACACACACTATGTGTGCAAGCACATGTTTCCGAGCCCTCCCAAGCACTGTGTATCTATGCAAGAGACGAGTGTATTATGTCATATGACGGCCCATTATGGCCAGTGGCCAGCATGAAAAAAACCCATAAACGAACCGACCCATGCATGTAAAGCTCTTTATTTGCTGTTGTAGCACGAGGGCAACAGTTTCAGGTCTTTAGCTCCTAAGTGAAGTGAGTTTAGTCAGTGTCATTCTTTGAGTATGTACATAGCACTGGTACTGGTAGTGATGAAACCATTTTAATTAAATGTTTAATAATGTGCTGCAACCCATGGAATCTGAGTCTCGTTAAAACAAGGGGAGTAAAATTATCGACATTTTTCTCCAAACATCAGGCAATTTTTATCATGAGTGCTTTTTGCGCCTAAACACTTTTCATGTTGAAATTGAAGAACATTGAATAAAATAGAAAAGTGCAATTCTGAAACTCAACAAACATTATTTTAGCCATTTTCCTACCTGCCACTGGATAACTGCAAATTTTTAAAAATGACAAAAATACATGTAGCTTTCTGTTCATTTTAAATGAAATATTTCTTCACGGGCAGCAAAGGAATGTACAGGATTTACTGTGATACCAGCATCTCTAAATGCCCAAAATTTGACGAGTACCCGATTTCATTGTGTTGCAAAACAAATACTTTCTAAAAATGTGCTTACAAGTACATGTATAGTAATCAATGAGTATTCGCACATTCACACATAGTGAAAAGATTTCAGTTTCAGCATCCCACGATTTTGCTATTATGTGTGCTACACTGTACTTTTCACGAGGTTTGTGCTTCATGCTTTTAGATAAACACGAGTGTTGATCTAGTTGAATTTTTTCTTCAAATTTTGTCTCATTAAAAGACGTCTACTTCTACAGTTGGGAGTTGCTTTCATTTTTCCCAAGTTTTTTAGTTGACTTTTTGTTTTTCTTGCCTGGGCCAATACTGTGCTATTGTTTATTATGTTTGGCGAAAAGTGGGGATCGGAGGGAGAGTGGTTGTCTTTTATCTTTCTTGGTCGTCTTGTCATTGCCAACCCTTCCTCTGTTTCTTTCTGTCTGTATTTCTCCTCTCCTCAAATGTTGCAGTTCCAACTTATCAGACAATTCATTTCATGGAGTGAGGCAGTTCTAGCCCAAATGTCCCTCAGATGAACCCTGGGCCAATTTGTAATTTAATAGACGGCAACACTCAAAGACCATGTACAGTAGAACCCACATAAGTTGAGATTGCTGGGACAATTGAAATCACTTTGAGGAAAGAGGAAGTCGACTTAAGGGATGTCAATGTAGTAAATGAAGAAAAGTTAGCAATTCCAAATTGTGTTGACTTAGTCTCAGCCGAATGTCGAGCTCATAGATGTCGAGATATGTGGGTTCTACTGTAATGGCTCTAGTCCACAGCTACTGCTCTGCTCCTCAAAAAACGAGAACAAAATCTTCTGAAATACGAGTATGTAGCTTGAGAATTGTAAAAGTTAGTACCAGGTACGTAGCATATTTATTAAAGTTATAAATATACCAGCAACAGCTTTGCTCAGGCTTGGAATTGCTTTGTTTATTTACTTACCGTACCTAATATCTCGTAATTGAGATTTGTTGGTGCTTTGGTTTGGTTTTGGTTTTAAGTTATATGTCCCTTGCAACATTGCAAGGTCATTTTCAAGAAACGCACTACTTCGATTCTGCCTGTCACTGTCATTGCCAATCCAGGCTGAGTGAAAACCATGCAGATACTCGTCCGCACTTGGGGATCGAACTCGGATCTTCTGTGTGATAGGCGAAGAGCCTAATCATTTCGAAACAGACGTTGGTCTTGGTGATGTGATTTACTAAACAACACAGTTTCCTCGTTGAACAAACTTGTGGAAATTTTTGGCACACAATATTGTTTCATTATAGTTATAGAGACACTCCTCCTAAAAAGTTGCTACCTGTGTTTGAAGTTGGCCAGAATTTGTGTTTCCTCTTGCAGCTCATAGTCTAAGTCAAACCTCTGACCCTCAGCATCTGTACAATAATGTCTATCATGTAGAGAACTGGAGTTAGATCTCCATGTTGGACGAATATATTCTTGCAGGATGTTGTGTACCTCTCAGCCCGGATTGAAGTAGCCTGCCTCTAAAAATGACCTTGCAGTGTTACAAGTAGGCCTACAAGGGGCGTAAAACCAAAAACCAGGCCAAATCAGACTGATGACTGGCTCAAACCTGCTTCAATGTCGATTTTCTTATGATTTGCTGGACTCTGCGATTTTTCCAGGATACGCTCCCCTTGCCAGCGCCTTGGAATATAATATTATGTATGCAAAAAGGTGATTTCTACCAAAACTTGAGTTATGATTATCTAGCTGCCACCCGACAACATAATGTACAGTACCACTTTCATTAGGCTAGGGAGTTCTCATGGTCTAGAGATTATGGTATTTTTTTGTCTTCTGTATCTTATCTATTGTTTTAACTTTACTCTCCAATTCTTTCATGGCTTGCTCTCCCCACTCTTCTGAGTCTCCTCTCATCTGCTCTTCTCTGCTTACTCAGTTCATCTTCTCTCACTCCTTGTCTACTCTTTCCCTCTTTCAACCACATCCCTGATCTTAGGGGAGGTAAGATCCAACACCTAGTCTTCTCAGATAAGGACACAAAATCTCTTACAAATGTTAAAGATCCCTCGGTGGTTAAAAATTGACAAAAGTAGGCCTATGAGGCCATTGCGTGGGCAAAATTGAAAATACTTTGGAATATTTCTTGTGCCAAAATGACCTTACAGAGTCAGTGGAGCCATAAAATCCCAAACAAATAAACAAACAATCTTCAAGCCAACAATCTATAGAGTAAAAATGAAGAAAGCCAGTATATAGAAAAGGAACACCAAATGGGTATGTTTTATTAGCATTTCCTGTCTAAAACATCAAAATGTTTTGTCCATACCATGATAACAAATCCCTGTGTCAGTAAACAGTAGTATTTGCAATCACAATATGTTTAGACGTTAATACTTTAAATGTATATAAATTTTATTCACTCAACGGTTTGATATACATGTTTGAAGAGCACATGCATAATTATGCTGCGTAAATTAATGTATGGCAACAAATTCAAAAGGATGGTATGGAAATACTGGTAAAGGTATGGAAAATCAGGATTGCCAATTTGATGCGGTAATTAGAGTCACTCTTGTTGAAATCTCGCCACCTTTGAGAAGAAAAATTCCGATCTATCCCAGTAAAAAAGCAATGAAAAAAATTATTTAACATTTATTTGGGCAGAATTTTATAAGAAAATGATGAAAAACGCTAAAAAAGCTTTTTATGGCTTTTATCAGACCTTAATATCTCACCCTTTCCTGCTCACATACTGATGACTTCAAAGGCCATGCCTTAATGCCGGGACTTTCATCAATCGAAAACGTATAACATCACTAAGCATTAAAAACTACCATTTAGTACCATGAAAGAAATCTAAGAATACAAAAAATTTTAATTTTTTTTTATTCAGATAAAATTCCATTATGCCCTCAGCAGTTTTGTGTGTGCACGGTTGTCTGTGTATTGCTGGTCTATTCACACCGGTCCACTGGGGCCCACTGGTCTAGAGACAGACCAATCTTGGACTTAACAGGCTCTGTCGCATCTCGCAATTGCTGAACAACTTCCTGTAGGTACATAAATAAAAAAAATAAATAGAAATAATATATTAACTTTTATTATCCCCGTGGGGAAATTTGGGGACCAATAGCGTCAACAACCATAATGACATGCTCTCTAACAATACCAAAATAAATACATAGAACAAGGAAACCGAGAGAGAGATAGAGAGAGAAAGAGTTGGTGAATGTAATACTAAGACAATAACACACGACTTTTTCGTTCGAGATGTTGTATACGCTGGCATGTCGCGCATTGTTGAATGACGTCA
>JAUKPP010076584.1:0-26511 GCA_032273245.1 Phyllaplysia taylori
CCCCCCCCCCCCCCCCCCCCCCCCCCCCCCCCCCCCCCCCCCCACCTCTGTGGAAACACAGTATAGAGGTTAAAGTGAATGAATCGTGATTTATTTATTTGTTCTCACATTTCCCAACACTAAAATGTATTACTTCCTGGGACTTTTTTTGTTTCTATTTCAATGCAAGTAATTTGCAGCAGATGACTAGGTTTGAAATCGTGTGAAGGATTTCCTTGAGCTTGATCTATTTATGAACATCCATAAGTCCCAATTCCTTTCTATTAGACAACTGAAGTGAAAATTTGAAGGCCTTACATCCTCCCCCAAGTGCTAAAATTATTTTTTCTATTTTAATCCGATACTGTTGGTAGGTTATTAACAACACACAAGCAGGTGCAATTACTTTAAAGAATGCGCAATCTTTACTTCTGCACTGTAGGTTCAAATCTTCTCAGTGGAGGCAATGAGTGCGTACTTGTGAAGTGGCAGATGACAAACACAAATCTGAAAGATTTCAAGCCTCGAATGGGAGCGCCTTTGAGGAGAATACTCTGCTCTCCTGATGGAACTTACTATGCAACAGAGCACTCAGATAATGGTGAGTTAAAAACAAATAATAATAGCATATGCTGGGTTTTTTTCTAGAAGTACCAAACACTCTGTTTTTGTTTGTTCTAGTTAAGAAGCAATTAAGATGTTCTCAGCTGCTCTTGATTTGAATTTCATTTATCATGTATCGTTTGCTCAAATACCAATTGCTTTTCTCTTTTTTTCTTGTCCCTCCTCAGTGGTACAGCTGTTGAATATTAACCTGAAGGTGCTGCAGGTGTACCGAGGTCTGACTCGTGGAAACATGGGCCTTACCACAAACAAAAACCCAATTCCGTGTGGCCTGAAATTTGATCCTAGGTCACAGGCGTTGGTCACCAATGGCCTACCTGGTCATTTGCAGTTTTACTCTTTGGCTCTGAATAGACAACTTTTCAATGTAAGTCTATAGAACTTGTTTAGTTAAAAGAAATTGTTTGCATCATGAGATTTTATTCCAACTTTTGTCCTGCCATAGAGCAAATTGAACGAATTTGAAATTTTTGGCTTCTTCTCATTGATTGTTTTGTAGACTAGAAGTAAATTGACTCATTCTCTCTGTTCTCTATGAAACGGAGGGAAAATAGAAAATTGTCATAACATATCTATTTTTATATCAAAAGCAGTTGATACAAGGCGCTGAATTGGCCTCTTGTGGTTTCTGCTCTCTTTGTTCCCATTATTAAGTATTTATAAAAGCAAAAGATGTCTGACCCTTTTCATTCCATCTTTTCTTCAGCTGGACATTGTTGGACAGAATTATATATCTCCGGAAAACTTGGACAGGCCTACAATAGTAACTGAAGTGACCTCAGTCGCGGTCAGCGAAAATGGTGAATGGCTTGCTACCTTTGAGTCGTGGAATGACGGGCACTTCACTCCTGAGCTGAGGCTGAAATTTTGGAGCTGGAGTTCAGAGTTACAAACGTAGGTTTCTAATGGCCACTCTTTGTCCTATGCATGGACAACCAAATAAACCCCAAATTATTTAGACAGTTGTCTACACTGTATAATCTATATTTTTCATAGTTGAGACAGGTTTTGAATAAGTGGGAGAGCCCCCACATACTTCTTTTTATGTGATGCTGAAATCAGTGCTCCATAGATTATAGATGATGACCTATGATGACCTATACATTGTGATCTTTGTCAATTTCAAAGATGATAACAGGCATTTACCCGCATTTTGAGACAGAAGAAACGCATTGTACAGTCAAAATGAGTCTTAAGTGGCATTTTAGCCGTATTGACTTATTAGTATCATATTATAGCCTATTTGTTTCTCTTTCAAATGGGGAACAAATTTACTTGATAAACCTATTAACTGTGGAGATTTGATTATTGAAAAGCATGCATTAAATTTGGACAATGTTTTTGTATTTGTTCCATTGAAAATATGTGTGGATTTTAAGACAAGATGACTGAGTTGCCCCATGCAGCTGTAATAAAATAATCCAGGTATTTAAACAGATTCAGCTACTGCGATGAAAACTGTTGACTTCTGAATATCCAATTTGACTTTACATGGTCTTCTGTCCATTATAGGATCTGTACTCAGACTCATTTGGAAAGATGGCAAGACACAATGCTCCCATCTGTAATCTTGGTGTGGTGTAGTTTTATATTATACCAGTTGCTGGGTATTGAAACGTTTGAACAAAATCCTTTGTTGCAAACTCTTAATTCTAGGTTTGTTACTTGTTTGTTGATTTTGATGTTTCAGGTATTCACTGAATACAACTGTTGAATCCCCCCATGATGGGCAAATAAACATGATGACTTTCCGGCCTCATTCTTCGCCTGAGTCTGTCACTGATCAGACTCTAGTCACAGTTGGTTCAGATTGCTGCTTCAAAATATGGAAAGTGGTGGATGATACAGACATTTACCGTGAGTAGTTACTGCATTGCATGCCTGCACATTTTGTGATTTAAATTTACACCAGAAGAGAAGCGACAATGATGAGTACTGTGTGTTAGTTTTTTAAGAGTAGCGGCTGCAATTGCTGAGTCCCCAAGGTGTAGGGCTTGGTGGTGGGTTTCTTTTCACACTGTAGTTAGTAGTGCTGGAGAGATAGCAGGAAGATGAAATCCAAATTTCCTAAACCCCCCCCCCCCAAAGGCTGAGGCCATTCCTGTATAATTATCACATCAAATTTATGTAATATGATGTAGAAACGACTCATTTGATTTGCAGAAACCGCTCCGCTACAAAGCTTGAATCGATATAAGAGTTCCTTATCTTTCTCAGGTCTCAAACCATGGTATCAATACACCCCATTGTTTCTGAGAGGTTGTTCTTTATTACAGGCGGTGTGGTGTAATGGTTTAGGCTCTTCGCCTGTCATGCGGAGGACCCAAGTTTGATCCCGGTTGCGGACAATCTGTTGGTTTTTTTCCTCTCAGCCCAAGCTGGCCCTGACAGGCAGAGTGGAAGTAGCCCTGTCTCTTAAATGACCTTACAGTGTTGCAGGGGACATAAATCTGGAAACCAAACCAAACCTACAGTTTATTGTCTATTGCTAATATAATTGGCTGAATTTGGGAAAACTTTGAACTTCAATATGGTAGTATGTGATACCAATGACAATTTGTGTATGTTCTTTCAGGAAGCAATGTGAGATGGGACTGTGATTCTGTGGGTTTCTACCGAGGCATGCAAGCTTCATGTGCGGACTTCTCACAGGATGCCACTGCACTAGCTGTAGGCTTCGAGCACCTGGTCACCTTGTGGGATCCAGACAACAGCATTGTCCAGGCAACTATCTCAAACTTCCTGCCAGAGAAACAAGCAATCAGGTAAGAAACTTTCACCCTGGTGCAGCAAGTTATCTCTGTCACTTCAGTGCAACAAGTTGTCTTCTAGGTTTTTATCTCAGAGACAATTGTTATATTGATTGTAAAGCGCATAGAGCTTGCTTTCGAGCGGGGATATGCGCTATATAAATGCAATCTATTATTATTATTATTTTATCATAATGGACCAGCAACATGAATAACGTCAAACCCTTGTTTGATAGATATTGACATGTTGGTTCTTATGTATTTGACCTGCCTCAACAGCAGGTGGTCATCTTGGAAAAGTTTCACACTATGTGAAATAAAGAGTACAATCTTTAAAGAGAAGGAATCTGTACATTTACACAACAATGAATATAATTCAGCAGTATGATTTAAAATATATGAAAACGTGGAATCTTTGACAAAGATACGTAGAGACTTCAGCCTCACTTACATTCTATTCAAACCATATTAGTAATTTATATTTGTTTTGAGGGATTATTTTTTTGTGCATATATTGCTTTAACCGCCAGTCCTTTGAATTTAAGAATGTGCTGGAGGTGACGTGTTTTTTTTTTTTTCTTCATTCATACTTTTATTTCTCCTAGGCACATCCTGTTTGGTAACAAGAAGTGCTCTCACAAGCTGGTTGTTGCAACAGCAAAGACATTGCTAGTCTGGGATCTGCCATCTCTCACTGGTAAACATACTCTTAAATGTGTTGTTTTTTCTTGTGCTCTTATAGCAATGCTTTGAGTATCTTGTTTTTGAGGGTTGTTTTGGGTATTTTCATCAGTTGTGAAGATCTTCATTAATTTTTGCAGTTAGGAAGTGTTTTGAACTTATAACCCACATGTACAATGAAAGTTACAAATCTTGACAGTGGTTTGTAGAGAACTCATAAGGGAACATCATGTTATATACAAGGTAGCACTTCAATGAACTATTTGTTTTTAAGTACAAGGTGTCTCAAAGTCAATGACCCTCTGAAAACAATACAGGATTTTGTTAAAACGCACATTCAGTAACCTCTGGGACAGACAGTTACATGGTATTTTGAATGAAAAAGTAATCAACTTTTGATCTGATACATTTCTGTATGGTATGTGTATTGGTCTTACACTGCTGCGCTATGGTAGCTTTCACAACTCAAGCTTCTAAGAAGATCCTGAAGGGTTTGAAATCTTTTCTCCTGAGATTTGACACTTGAGAAAAGTAAACCTTCAAAGAAGAAAGACAAGATATTTAAATCTGGCATGTATGATCCTTGAGTCCTCAGTCCTTATTTTGTTGTCATGGGTCCTAATTTTGCACCGTTTTTTTACTGCTCACCTTCAGACATCCAGCATCTTTTCACATTAAGTTATGAGAACCGCATTTTAATTTATCTTCTGGAAGCAGGCCAGGATAGATTTGAAATCAACTCTATGCTTGTGGAAGTTGTTAGCTCGATTCTTTCTTATAAACTTTTTTGGCATTTTTCTTCTTTCGGGAATCCTTTTTTTCCCCGGAAAGACTTTTTTTTACTCCAAGACATTGCTGTTCTGGCAATGCTCTTTTGACCTGTCGAAAATTTTAGTTTAGAATTTGATCCAAATCATTGGAAAATTATAATTGTTTTTTTTTCCCTCTTTTTAAAAAATTCTGCTTATGATCTCTGTATTTCAGTGCAATGGAAACTTGATGCTGACATTTCTGTGCTGTTCAGGGACCCAGCATCTGATCTGATGGCATTTGTGACTGCAGAAACTTCTTGTGAGTTTGGTTGCGATATTCTTTGATAAGTCGTTTCGACTTAATCCTTTCAGTATAAAAATGAAAGACCTGAAAATGTTATCTATGAACACATTTACATTGCATTGCTTTTCATTGAAAGAATCAACTGGAAATCTTGAAGAGATTTTCAAACACAGGTTTAATCTCCCTCAATTGATAGGACCATTGAAAACAGATGAGTTGATGACGTTTGGGAACAAGAAAAAAAGAATCAACTCCCTGTAGTTCAACTCAAGTGTCATGCTTAAAGGAGAAAGAGAGGGGGGCAGAGTCACGTCAAATTCACAGTTCCTCACACTCCCTCCATTCCTTGAAGCACTGTCATTTGTAGTTTGCTCTAGACTCTATAGACCCTCTGCGTGTGGATTTGCTCTGCTTTTATATGAAGTGTCCTCCCTCAAACCTTTGCAATGAAATTTCTGGCAAAAAAATAAATTCACTACAAGCATTTTTATGGTTGTGTCAAATTCAACACAATTTCATTGGGAAAGGATTCTACTGGATAAATAGATGGTGCTCCGGCTGGTACTTGTTACTCTACCTTAGGTACATGTATACTGTGACATTTCTTTTGCCTCTTTAAAACCCTTGATGTGTGGCTTTTTTCAGTGACAGTGTTCAGTCCAAAGAGCTCCAAGATGAAGTATCAGTGTGAAAAGGCAAGTGGTTCCAAGATTCTTGATGCTGTGTTCATTCCCAATGGACGCCACAATGACATCACCAATGTTGGCTGGCCAGGAACATCACAGATCTTCATGTTTAATGCAGATGAAGAACTGGTTACCTTTGATCTACCAGTGGACCAACAGAGCAACACAAGCCAGGTAAGGTTTGGCAATAGCTATGTCTGCTGTACTCTCTGTCTGGCAATAGCCATGTTTATTAAGCTTTCTGTTTGGCAATAGTCATGTTTATTGTGCTTTTTGTTTGACAATAGTCATGTTTATTGGGCTCTCTGTTTAGCAATGGCCATGTTTATTGTGCTTTCTGTTTGTACTTGGTTGAGGTGGGGAAGGGGGAGCCCATTCTGATTAGTCTGAGACAAATACACAAAGCCCACAGTGTATGTCAACCTCTGAACTTCACTTGAAGGCTTATGACTTCAGTTTCTTGAACAGATTTGCAAATTTGAATAATATATGCATGTAAGCAAATTAGGAGTAACAACTATTTGTATCCCAAATTCTCATAGTTTTGTAGATGCTTAGTATTGTAAATTATATATTTAAATCAATATGTTTAGCACTGCCTAGAAAGCAAAATTCATATTGATGCCCAATCTGACTCTGACAGCCTAATCAACTGTTCAATGGCTTACGCCTAGCATAGCTTGAGCAACGAAATATAGCAGTGCTATTGCAGCAAACCTCACAAAACAAAATCTATGTTGGCTTTTACTTTATTGTTAGCAGTATTATTTTAAGAAAGTAGAAGGTGAAATAGAAGAATGTCCTTTAACTTTTTGTGTTCAAAATATGGGCCGACGTTAAAAAAAGTAGCCTACAGTCGACTCCACTTGTAGCGAAGTCGCTTGTAAAGATCTTCGGACGTAGCGATCTTTTTCCGTGGAACGGGCACCCATGTAACACAAAGTCAATAAAATTCAAACTGTTGTACTGAATTCACTTGTAGAGATCCGTATTCTTATCCCCGGCCCATATAGTTTATAGTAAAAATATTACGGTTTTAAAGATGTTCCCCCGTGGCTGCATCAATGAACCCGATGATGTTTGTAATGGTACACACATAGTGCCGAGCGAAGCGAACACGGCTGGCCCTGCCTCTCGAACTTGCCGCTTTCCTGAGTGACAATGCACTGTGCGTGTGTCAGTGACCAGTGCCGTGTGTGTAAAGCCTTTGTGTGCAGGGTGTGTGCGAAACGGCTCTGACTAGAGTAAAACGTGTCATGCTTTACTTAAAGAGAAAAATTTACCTGATAGAGGCCATTGAGAATGGAAGAAATCAAAAGAATGCTGCGCCTGACTTTGGAATATCAGCAAATTAAATACTGTATCGGGCAGAATGGAATTAAAAGAGCGCTTCAAGGAGGAGTTCTACTGTGGAGTAGTAGGCACATCGCAAAAAAGAGCCCGAGTAGTGGGGTTATTTCCTGTTGAACTTCCCATCCGACGGCTGTTGCGAACTTCGGATATAGCGATCCTTTTTCTGGTCCCCCAACCACATGGCTACAAGCGTAGTCGACTGTATATATTTGCTGTGGGGATAAGCTCACATGCTACTTGAGCATCAATACAATCTATTGTGATTGTTTTCTGTTCTGGTTTCAGGTCAAAATCAGCCAAAATCTCCCTCAATCAGCTATGAAGGCCTTCCTAGCGGAGAAACTGCTGCGAGAGACGGATGGCGGCCCAGAGAAGATACCCCTGAGCAGCAGGCACAAAGCGGATGATACTTTCATCTCAGCGGTATGTCATGTTTTTGTATCATCACATCATGTAATCGTCTGATATGTTCAAGGAATTTCAGCTCAGAAAAGGGGAGGAAAATCCTTCTTGAAATATCTACCCTCACTCTCAAGTGATCCCTCATTTCTTTCGTTTCATTCTCAAGTGGAGGGTGGGAGGGGGGAAAAGGGCATGCTGTGGCTAAATACTGAAAGTGACTATTATGAATGATTTTTGGGATCTGTAAGAACACCTCTTCTTGTCCACTGTGAGTGTCAAGATTAAACAGTCTTACATTGCCTTGTTATCTGCTGTGCACCAAGCAATCTGCTGAGTACATACCTACCTTGGCTCTGCCTAGTAAAACTTAGAATATGCCTAAATGAGTTACCATACTTCTCCCAATCTGCTAATGGATATTATTGATTCCCAACTATTTCCGTTCTCTTTAAGCTCCACATTTATTTTGATCTTTATTTAAGTTATGTACAGTACAATTCAATACTTGTGTTTCTTTAATTGGTTGATGAAGATTTTGTCTTCCGGCAATTATAGCTAGAGGTAATTTTTTTAACCAACTTGTATTGCTTAAAAATGCCATTCTTATGTATCTATCACTATATACATGTATGACAAAAATCCAAGACATTACTGGTAGTTATTTAGTCTGACAGATTTAAAGTAATCGCAGATTATCCCCTTTTTCATGTTGTGATAGATATTATTCTTTTCCGTAAACTATAATTCATGATGTGTCAACTTTGAATTGTTTTCCTCTCTGTGATCATTTCATCCATTTTTAAAAAAAATAATTTTCAGTTGCTGCACTCAAATGAGCCAGTGTCTTTACATTGTGACCAGTACCTGAAAAGTCTGCTTGTGAGAAGGTTGGTTATTATGTAATCTTTTTCAAATCAGAAGACATTTAAAATTTTATAAGCAATTGAAAATGCATTCTACTACTGCTATAGTCTTATCTGTTCATACCACATACACTCCCGTCCTTTTCTATATGTTTTCTACTTGTTTGCGCACCGATTTATATCTGTGGTGTAACGGCCAGACTCTTTGTCTACCAAGCAGAGGATGGGAGTTCCATCCCCATGTTGGATGACATCTCCATTTCTCTTGTTGGATTTGTCCCTCTCAGCCTAGGTTGGCCCTGACAGGCAAGGCAGAAGTAGCCAGCCTGTAAAATAATTTTACATTGTTACAAGTAGGAGCAAGTCACAAGAAAGCGCCTGCCTACTCTCAAGATACACATTTATTTAACACCACCCTATGCCAGTAGTTTTCAACAATGTGAAAAAGAGAGTGTATGTGTATGTATTTGTGTTGGTATTTCATTTCATGGTGTACATTTTTTGTCTTTGATTTATCAGTTGTATTGGACAATAATCACTCTGCACTGTACTGTGTTTTGTTAGGGCATTTTTAGGGATTAGGTGTTATATATAAATCTTATTTTTATTATGTGTACCGTCACAATATCTTTTTTCTCTCTTTCATTCTATTATCACAGCTCCAACACCAATGCAAATGCAGTTGGCAGTTCTGTTGATCTGAAAGAGGATGATGATGATGATAATGAGTCGTCAGAGTCAGAGATGGAAACAGATGAAAGAGATAATGAGCTTCCTGCAACAAAAACTGATCAAGGAAAAACCAGTTCTGGCACAAGCAAAGAGAAAGAAGAAGATATGGACAAGTTGCTTTCACCATCCCTGGATTGGATAAAGTGGTGTGCAGATTTGAAATTGAAATGATTGTATGAAAATAATATTGCTGCCATTATGATTATCCTGTCTATCTGAATATTGCAAATATTTGTATGAAATAAAGGAGAAAATCTGTTGTATTTATTCCAAGTCTTACCCCCTGCGTTGTTTGTTTTAACACTTATTGACCAAAGGCCTCTACTCTTACACTTCTGTAGTCCAAGCACACATTGGTCAAGTTTTAGAATAGAGAGGTGTGTCAGTGTCAGTATGGAAACTAAATCAATACCTATTCTATGCAAACACTTGAATTTGCAACATGAATCTAGATTTGACCCTACTGCATGTCATGCCCAGCCACACTCTCTTCTGGACCATATGAGTTTTCCTCTATGCCAAACCTAGTCACCCATTTGCAGTCCAAATACAGTGGAACCCATGTATAACAGGTTTTTATAATCTCCATTCTTTCTTTCACTTTGCCTTTAGTAAAAATTTACTGGCTATAGGAGGAACTTTTAAGAGCCTAATCGGTTATAACATGGGTGCCAAAACCCAATCAATGTCTCCAAATACAATGCATTAGCCTACATTATGCTCAAGTAAGCCTACAGCTAAAGGCAACAGGGAATACTGTGTGTGTACTGCAGGCAAACAGTAGATAGCACAAAACACACACACAACGGTCAGCTTTTGCAAGTCATGCCATCAAATGAAGAAACATTTACATTTGATGAGAATGAAGTGATAAAAGAAATGGTGATTTGGGTTGTGTCCCTTGAAACTCGGTTACAACAGGGATTTTAGGGATTAAGAGGCCTGCCTCTTAAGTGACCTTACTTATAGTGTTGCAAGGGACATAAAACTACATTAGAACCCGCATAAGTCAACATTGCTGTAACAATTGAAATCACGTCGACTTAAGGGATGTTGATGTAGTAAATAAAGAAAAAATTGTGAATCCCAAATCATGTTGAGTTAACAGACGTGGAGATATAATGCAGATTCTACTGTAATAAGTTAATTTGTCTTACAAGTGTTCAATGAGGCCATCAGAAGTAGAATGGGCAAAATCAATCCGATATACATGTAATTGACCTGGACATCTCTTCCCTCTACATGATAGGCAAAGAACGTAACCTTTATACCACAGGTGTCAGTATGTGGTAATTGAATCACAGTGAAAATAATATGGATGCTGTAGCCTACTACAAAGCAAAAGCCTTGATGTAAGGAGACAACCAGCTTCAATAATTAAGTTCGTTACCATCTCAAGAGGCAAATTTTATAGTAAACCAAAGCTATATCTTCCAGTGCTTCCAGATAATGTGACTGTTAATAAGCTGGATGTGCTGGCTCATACAATCAGAGCTATAGGACCAGCGCCTGTGGTGTAATGGTTAGACTCTTCTTCTATCATGCGGAAGACCCGAGTTTGATGACCGGCAGTGTCAAAGTAGCCCATCTCTAAACTGACCTTACAGTGTTGCAAGGGACGTGGACGTAAAACTGTTTTAAAACCAAACCCAACCAAGAGCAGTCGGTGATCAAAGCTGCCCCATATACATGTACAAACTCAGTCTATACTACACACGTCTACATGCCACATTCCATGGCAGTGTTACTGTTACACCAGGTTGAGTCATTTTTCCGTCTTGACCATGTATTCTGCCTTCATTAGATTTTTGCACTTATGGAAGTACAATGAACAAGGAAACAGGAATTTCAGACGTGCTACCAGCGCTGTGTTGTGTAATGGTTAGGCTCTTCGCCTATCATACGCAGGATCCAAATTCTATCCTAGTCACAGAAGATCTGGGGGGGTTTTCTGCTCGTTTTTTTTCCCTCGCGGCCCGGGTTGGCCCTGACAGGCAGGGTAAAAGTAGCCCGTCTCTTAAATGACCTTACAGTGTTGCAGGGGACGTAAAACTGGTAACCAAACCAAACCAAATGAGACGTGCTAAAAAATTTCTAATTACAGAAGAAAAGAAATTACAATGTACATGTTGCTACTAACTCCAAATGGTGTTAAGTCAGCAAGCTTCTTACTTTTGCAGTCATTGATAATTTGATTAAGTGCTGGTGCTCTTTAGAATCCTCTGTATACAAAATATAAGATTTCTTATAGACTACCAAAAGAGGCACCAGCATCTGTGGTGTGATGGTTAGAAGACCCGAGTTTGATCCCAAACGCAGACATGTCTGCATCTTTCTACTGGAATTTGTCCCATTCAGCCCAGTTTGGCACTGACAGGCAGGTTCCAAGTCGCCTATCTCTTAAATTACCTTACAGTGTTGCAAGGGACGTAAAACTAAAACTCAAACCAAGCAAACCAGATTTCATAATATCCTGACCACAACCATCTGACCGGCGCTGTGGTGTAATGGTTAGGCTCTTCGCCTTGCATGCGGGAAGACCCTGGATCGATCCCCGATCGCGGACGATCTGGGATTTTTCCCTCTCAGTTCAGTCCGGGTTGAAGTAGCCTGTCTCTTAAATGACCTTACAGTGTTGCAGGGGACGTAAAAATGGTAACCAAACCAAACCAAACCACAACCATCTGGGATCAGATGAATGAGAGAGAGGGTACCCTTATTTACACCACACAGCACCCATATTCCCTTCCTCGCCTAGCAGTAGCAGCATCTGCATAGCATGAAGGACTAAGATGGTGGACTATAACTTATTGAGTGTTGTTTCATATCAGGGCAGAGCAGGCACACAACTCCTCACCTTCAAGAGGTCAAAACCCCCAAAGCTAACAAAATTTTCAGATCTGCTTCCTTGTAATGAATGTTTCCGTCTAGGACAGTGTACTATAGAGGAATTTATCAGGGGGTAGCAAGGGGGATTCCATGATGACAAAATGTTCATCTTGGAAAATGTTCTGTAACAGTACATGTACATTCAAATTCATTTTAGAAGTAAGGTGGGTGGGTTTGATTGAGTAAGAACAAACCATATTCAAGCAACAATGGCAATCAATTTTTTAATTCTCTTTACAATTCATGGGTGTAAAGAACCTACTGCATAAATATCTCAACATATTTCTGTACATATATCACATGGACATCAGTTAAAACAAGACAATCTATATACTCTCAAAAGTATTCAAAATACAATTAAGAAGGAACATTCTTTGCTTCAAATATAATAATCAAACATTAACATTATTTTACAATCGCTTTACTATAAAAAAACTGTTTGACTTAGAACTTGCATACATTTTGTGTTCACCTTCTCAATGTTTTTCAAAATGAATACAATGAAACTTGGATGCAACATTATCGTTGGGTCCAATACATTATTCCCATCAAATTCAAGATCTTTCTACATCGGAAGCTGGTCCAGTAGTGAAGATAAAGAGGTGATGTAACCCGGTCGACACTTTTGGGGAGCTTTCAAGAGTTTTTGTCAAATGTAATTGAGATCATAGAGGTTTTTATGAATTTGCTTTCTGATGCTTTGGGCCTCATGCCCACTCAATCTGCATTCCACACGTGGGAGCAAATTATGCTGGGAAGCAAAGAATGTGTGGTAAGCCAAAGACTCTTCTCCTTTCCATGCCTCAGCCCACCAGTTGCTCTGTCCCTCAGTACCTGCATTGCGACACCAGCAGTGAGGGCAACACAACAGAGAGCATAAATATATGGAGGACGGAAAAAGGTAATGGTGCACCGTCACAACCAAGAGGGGGGGAGTGAATGCCCAAGAATCTGACTTGAAGGAAAATAAGTGCAGTATTCTAAGTTTGTGAAGACGAATTATTGTGATTTCAATCTGCACTATTTCTTCAGTCTCAAAGGAAGTGGGAAATGTTGACAACAAAATGAAAAATGTGGACAGCAGCATGTCACTTTGTTTTACAAAAAGGGAGGTAAGATTCCCTTTCTGTTCTTCCCTCTCTGTGGTACAATGAGCATAGCACAGCCAACTCAAGTGCGTTGTGAAAATGAATGCCACAGTGCTGAAACTTCTCACTTGTAATTTGCACACCTCTCTCCTCCCTTAATAATAGCACCCTCCATTACAGAACAGCTTAATGATGCATTTGGCACTTCAAACATAATACACTTTCAGCTTTTATTCACTAGAATTATAGTAGTGCTATCAGACACTCCACTAGCTGAACGTTACCAATTGCTTTCCCTAAAAACTGTATTGTTAATGATCTTCATTCATACTCATGAGGCATCACGACCACAAACCAATCGATTCTTTCACTGTAAAAAAAACTATGTAAGCTGCTGGAGATGAACTCTGGTTGAAGTCATAAATCTCTAAGACATTAAGTTACATAATGCCAGCCTTGAACTTCATCTTGACGTGAACACATCCTTTATGTCTGACCACACTTTACCCCAGTTCATCTTGATATCATCAGCATGCACATTAGGGACTCCAACACCGAAAATATTCATGGACTCGATCTCATCTGCATCAGGAAGATACTGTTCATGATCGCTGAGAACTTTTTCTAGAACCTTCTCATACTGATACTGCACCATCTGTTTCTCCATAAAAGGCACAATGAAGTTGTACTTGTCAATTTTACTGTTTATGTCACGGAGGCTTTCCTTCAATTTCTGTGTTTGCTGATTCCATCTTAGCTCTTCCAATCCTGAATATGGAGGTGGGCCCAATTTTTCCCTTGCCACGGCAATCCTCTGTCTTGCATAAGTGATGCCATCTCTGAAAATGTAGTAGATTTGAACAAGATAAATGTAAGCAACATCTGACTGCACTAGAGAAAAAGAATGTGTAGTTATGTAATATTAAATGAGGTCAATAGTTCAGTCCCATACTCAGTATTTATGCTAGAAAATCTAGAGTTGTTTTTATCGCAGTGCACTGAGACAGCAGATCTGCCCCTCTTATCAGGAAAACACACTGTTTTATATGAGTCTCTCTATTGAGTCGCTGGTAGGTACTCTGGTGAAGTTGACTCCTTCAATTTTCTTTTCATAGTTACAACATGTAACATATTGGTCTGAAAATCTAAAAATTAGCATTTACCCTGCAATAATTCTGTAATACTTGGTAACATAATTAAAGTTCAAAATAAAGGTGGAAGGAGTAAATAAATTCCTTCTCTGTCAAAGAGGTATAGGTACAATGCTTAAATGATTCACCAGTGATATGTACCAAAGCAGCAACAACAGCCAGCACTGTCTTATTACATGCACTTAAACATGCATAAGACTTTTTTTTAAAAATGTTTTTGGATATAGTATGAAGGTAAATGTACAGTCTGTGGTGTAATTGTTAGATTCTTTGCCTATCACTTTTATGCAGAGCACGGTAGTTCAATCCCCTAAAGAAAAACATACGCCGACTCACAATCACATCCCCCTCCGCCTAATCTAAAACAAAGAGAAAAGATCCTGATATCAAGAGCTGTTTCACAATCCCAAATACATCTGACACCATGTCTCTGCTGATTGTTGCCTTCTCAGGCAAGGTCAAAGTAACCTCTCTCTAAAATGACCTTACAATGTTATATGGGGTGTAAAATTTACCAACAAACAAAACCAGTCAAGCCCTATATAAAACAAACATGTAAAACTCAAATCCTTAGATCTCCAACAAGCAGCCCTTCTCTTGTTGAAGCTATATAATATTTTCCCTTTCCCAGTATTTATTACTTCTTTTTTTCTATAGAGCCATGCATAGATCTAGACTGACAATTTGGGTTAAAAATCAAGATACCTGACTTCTTTTGACAGCATTATCCACTCAGGCTTGAACCCATTGTTGACCAGGATCTTGTTCAGGTTGTGAGTGGTTGGGTCCACCAAAGGGTTGTGATCTAAGTGATTCAGAGGCTTTCCCTGCCCAGGCAGGTTGTCAAATTCCCCCTTCATCATTGACTCACGAACCAGGTCATCAACAACCCGGTCAATCAGATTGCTGAGGACAAAAGAATAATAATTGATCTTGTTTCTATCAATATTAACACTCAAAGGGTCAGTATGAATGTTTGGGTCACTTTAGATATGATGTTTTAGGTCATTTGGCAGTGAACACTGTAGTTTTTGCACCGCCCCCGACCCTTGACTCGGAAGCGAGATGTGGTTTCTATGTTTTTTACCTCCGGGAGCAGTCGAGAAATGGTGGAAACAAAAGATCCTACATAAAACATGTATTGTAACATAATATATCACTCATCCCCCACATTCATGACTTCATCTTTAGTCTATGTCTAATGGGTTTTTTTCTGTTGTGCAGTGTAATTTTCTCACTTCAATGTTGGCAGTGCTGGGTGTGTGAATAAAATGAAATAGGAAACCAATAACTTGTGTATTCCAACATTCATTATATTCGTAATGACAGATAGCCATCAAATAATTAAAACATTTTCTTTTTTTTTCTTATTCCTCTGTTCAAAATAAAAAAAACAAAAAACTCTGTCAAATTAGGAATATCAAATGCTCAATTTTGTTTTTGCTTTCTATATTTTAAATTTTGAAATCTGAAGGGTGTGATTTCTTCTATGAAGTGACACAAAGGTCATCAGAACTATAGTATGCACAGCACCTACCTAATCTTAATTTTTCTGGCCTGAGCTTTATCTGAGAGAGCAACAGCAAGTTCCTTTTCCCCAAACTGCATCTTGCGGTGTTCATAGACAGCCTCTGTTGCATTGGCCACACGCACTTGTTTATGCTGCCGCTGTCTGTTTGATGGTGAACCATATCCAACACCCTACAGATTTAAAATAAAGTGGGTGAACATTTTGTGTTGAAACCAAATGTAATTTGAGGTAAACTGAAGCAAAAGAAAAATATCAGCCGACTCACAATCACATACACCCCACACCTAAAACAAAAAAACAAAGAAAAGATCCTGATCTCAAGAGAAGTTTCACAATCCAAAATACAGCTGCCAGATGCATAGACTACTCAAACACATTCTACATGTGGCTAGAACCCACATGTCTTCCTTGAAAAAAAATAATTTCAAGAGACCCTTTGATATTTACTGGAGTCTACCATCTGTGTAAATCAAATTTCCAAAGCCAATTTTCATATTATTTCATTACTTCATTCATGACAGCAATACACAATCTAAAAAGCCAGGTCACTAGGAATGCAAAGTTGCAATATGTTACAGAAAAAGCAATATTGCTTCAGACTGTGTCTGAACAAGTCTCATTCTGTCGCCAATAGCAATCATAACACAGTCTTCAGGCTGACCATAACAAAAAACAGGGAAAATAGGTGCTAATAATTACTCATATTTTCCAGACGAAAACCAATGTCATATTTCTTGCCATTCATCTTCTAGCAAGTGTATCCTTCCATTTGACTCTATGCTGAAATGACCTTATAGAGTCAATAGAGTCGTAAAACCTCAACCAAACAAATAAACCTCCATTTGAAAGAAAGAATTCAATCTCCAAACAAAAAAGACAGAAATGAGAAACAATGAGGATCTGCTGGATCAACAATATCAGCAACAAGACACAAAGAATTTCTAACAATTTTTCTGGCAACTCAGTGCTGTTTACCCTAAAAAAGCAGGGGATAAACTGCAAGGTGATAATACAATTCATATATGAAAGAGAAAAAAGTGCTCCTCCCCCTCCTAAAAAAAAAAACCCCAGTGAAAATAAAAAAGCAATGCATGCCAATTGCGTGGCAGTAAGACCTTGCTCTTCTCCACCAACTTCACATTTCGAGGTACGACAATGTCTGTCTGTATGTCCCAGATCAAATTGATGCTCATGTGTTTCTTTTTTATAAGTGCATAAAATATTATCTGCTACTTACATCAAATGTCAAGTATCGCCTGTGCTGGGGCACAGTATGCCGAATGTCATGGATGTCCATTTTGTTCCTCTCCTCTATTTCTTCCAAAACTTCCTGTCCCCTTCTGTGATCCTGCAAACAACAGAGATGACATTTCATCAAATCTGTACAACAAGGAAATTAAGGCATCTCATACTTGACAGCAAAGAAGTTCAATCAGCTTTGTTGACAACAAAACAATGTTGATCAAAAATGTAATTACTAAACTGGGAGATGCAAAGAAGAGCCTAAATCATTGGCACTCCACATCTTCCTCATCTGCATTTCTCTTTGAAACTGAATATGGCACATGCCCAACCCACCATCTTTCTATCCTTTATCCATACTTTTCATGATGACAGACAAGTGAAAAGTTAATACTATTTCTTTTTACAGTAGAAACCAAGAATCAAATCATTGGAAAAGTTGAAAAGAAGTCATGGACATAGACAGAAATTTATAAAAAGTTTGTATCCCCAAATTATTCCTTGCAGTTTTTTATTTTTTAAAAACATCGTCATTCCCCAATAAATTGAAAATGCTTGTGCCCGATTACATAAATATCGAATTCCCTTGTTTGAATATACATCTTACCATTGCAGATTTATATGCTTCTTGCACTTGGATAAATTTGGCCGCATTTGCTGACGGAGTTGACTGATCAGGGTGGTAGTGTTTCACCTAGAGAAAGGAGAGCAAATTGTGACAGTCAAAGTGCAAAATTCTTTCATAACTTACTCTTTTGAAAAACAAAACAATCTTCTGAAACTTTATCTGTTTATTCTTAAGTCGTCCTCCGAGTCATGCACTATTTCACCCCCCTCCTCCTCCCCCACCTTTTGCTTCTTTTTTTTTTTCTTCTCCCATCCCTCCCCACCATTCTAAACCTCACTCCCTCCCTAGCGAAAAAGGACCTCAATAGAAGATGCATAGGCATACCGGCGACCGGTAACACAAATGGGACGGTTTGGTTTGGTTTTGGGCTTAACGTCCCTTGCAACACTATAAGGTCATTTAAGGGACGGGCGACTTCGACCCTGCCTGTCAGGGTCAACCCGGGCCGAGAGGGACATTGTCCCAGCAGAAAAACGGAGATATACTCAATCAAACAAACTGCCCCACGCGGGCCTCCTCGAACCCACGTCCTCTGCGTGATAGGCGAAGCGCCTAACCATTACACCACGGCACCGGTTACAAATGGGATGACCCTCAAGGGAGAAAATACCACAGTATTACCAAGAGGCTAAAACAGCCAAAGATGCTGGTGCCTCTATAACAACTAACTTTTAACTAATTCGACTCCAATTTTGCCAAAGGCACATGAACAAATCCAGTTCTACTCACAATCCTCATCACGTTTCATCAGTTCAGTATTGAAATAACTTTCAAATTACAAAGGAATAAATACATATATAGATCTAGATCTAGATGAAAGCACCTGACTCTTAAACAATAAGTTACACACAATAGCATTACGTGAACGAAACAAGTTTCAAACATGGTTAGCAGGAGGGGGCCATAGTATTGACTGATTTGATAATCCAACACTTTAAACAGTAGGCCTACCTTTTCTAAGTAAGCAACACGCAGCTCTTCTTCAGTGCAATCAGCATGAACACCAAGCAGTTTGTAGCATTGGGAGACAGGCATTTTGTACTTTGTTTCAGGTTGATGGGATGCATGGCGAACTGAAGGATGACTTGTAAGATTTGCATGGCCTGTGCAGAGTCTCACTAGAATACTTGCACTTTCTTCAGCACAATGAGTAAAACGGGGCACACTAAGGTAAAGTCGAAAGGGCTTCATGTTCTTTACTCTCAATTGCATTAACTTAACAAAGGAGCAGTAGCAAAGTGATCCAGCCTCTCAATTCGTTGTCATTCCTGTAAATTGAAATTATAAAATTTCAATAAGAAAGTGGTTAAATCAAGAGCACAAACTAGCTTCATATCATAGTTCCATGCAAAAATATTTGCGCAAATGATGGAAGTACAATTATTAATGATTGCAAGGTGAAAAGAGCAATTCATTCAAAAACTCTCCATCAGAATTGTCTCCACCCCTGAGAAATACCATAATTTTTTTGTCACAGGGATTTTAGAATTGATGGTGAAGGCTATATAAAAAATTTCATACAAAGACAGACATAACATCAAAGACCATCAAGCTTCTCCCCTATCAGGAAATCTGCCCCTGAAACCCAATTAAAGCAGGGCCCTTGTGATCCCCCTTGAACAACAAAAAAAAAAGTCCAAATAAAAGAAAATCAGTCTTCAACCCTGTTTTACTATTTATGAGAATATGAATACCTTCTGCTCTAGTTTTCATCTAAAAGTTGTAGGAATACCCTCAGCACTAGATTTCCATAGTGCATGAGAAAACAGTGCGAAAATGCGTGCAATACAGGGGGAACTAAACTAAAACAGCTCGAGAAACATGGAAATTTCAACCACAAAACACTAATTGTTTTCCAGAACAAACTATATCAGACAAATGTTGTGAATTCATTTGATAGACTAATACTAACTCTCTGTCCTTATACTGTTATATTATAGTGCAGTTAAAAAGTAAATGTTTTCTTTTTAACTGTTAAACTCTGCACGTTCTTGCTATAAAAAACTGTGCAGTACTCGCCTTCAAATGCCAATACAAAAGTATTTACGGCTAAAAATCAACCTCAATACTCAGTATCACATAGTTTTGCTTGAAACAGAGGTTTTCAATATCCAGCCTTTCAGCCAAGTTCAATTTCGAATTACAGTCGAGCACAGATTACTCGAACCCGCCGTACTCGAATTTATGGATTGCTCGAACAACTAGCCATTCCCCGATTGAACTGCTATATTTTCTTTGTATTAGCAGCACGCCGTTCTCAAACACCGTTATGGATGTGTCGAACACTTTTTTCTCAAAGAGCCCGATCAAATCTGTCCTTTTCAGCTCAAACTTTAATCGCCGCGCGAGCACAAAGGAAAACAAACATGAGCGGGGTGATCGAGAGCCCACCATACCCGCTCCGAGCATTATGACTACGCACACAGCTGGTGTCGAAACCCTTCATCGCACACATTACCTGTAGCGTTGTGTGCGTAGGGCGCTAGACTCTTTCCGGAGTCTGCTGGCTCTACTACTAGCCACGGGAAAGGGGGTGGGGTGGGTGGGGATTGGTTGTAAACAGACGATAGTATTACTCAAGAGTTTTGGCGTATGATGCAGGAATTTTGTTTGTGTTCGTACACATGTGTGCGTATCGTGCGTGTGTTTGTGTCGCTTTTTGAACGTGGAGGTAGCCTACAGATCGGAACGTTGTTTTTTTTTGCTTTTTTTTTTATAAAGGATTTAGAACACAGTCGAAATTGTAAAGACACTTGTAGCAAAAAACAAACTCAGACACGGACAATAGTAAACAAAGAAGTGGAAAGAATTCACCACACCAGACCACCTGCCAACCACCGCTTAGATTGAACAGTGATAACACACAATATGATGAGAGTGAGAGAGGTAATGGTACGCTTGGACTCTGTCCAGTATTGGCCTGGGTGCGATGTAATAAAGGACAGACATTATGACGCTAGTGTCAGAGCATGATGTACGAATTTTGTTTGCTTACGTGTTTGTGTGTGTGCGTATGTGAATGCTAGGGTATAGACCGGAGAGTGGTTACACAAGAAGGGTAGATGGAGAGTTGTGACTGGTGTTTGTTCATCGTCAAAATCGTGGTCTGACGTAAGAGTAATTTTGCTGAGTCTATATAAATATAAGGCTCATCAGCGTCTGTCTCTTTCTTTCTCTTGCTTCGACACTGAATAAGGCGCACTCTAAGTTTAACTTTAACCTTTATCCACACTGTTGTTTTGTTGAAAATGGCGGAAAAGAGAAAACTAAATTGTTTGACAATTGAAACAAAACGTCAGATTCTTGCTGAAGTAGACAAGAAAGCCTGTACAAAAACTGACATTTGTAGGAAGTATGGGACACCCAAATCTACCCTGTCAACATTTATAAAAAATCGGGAGCAGATTGAACACTCCAGTGACTGCTTCCAACCAGACAGAAAGCGAGCACGCTTTGCCAAGTTCGAGACAGTTGAGCAAGCGTTATTTAAATGGTTCCAGCAAGCCCGCGCCATGTCCCTCCCTATCTCAGGTCCCATCTTATTAGCAAAAGCCGACGACATCGCCACAGAACTTGACATCGAGTTCAGGAGCAACACAGGATGGTTGGACAGATTTAAAAAAAGGCACGGCATCATTCAAAAAGCTGTGTGCGGCGAATCTGCCTCCGTCAACCCACAGACCATACAGGATTGGCGCTCGACCGAACTGCAAGCTTTACTGGCCAAGTATGACGCAAAAGACATTTTTAATGCTGACAAAACAGGCTTGTTTTACAGATGCCTGCCGTCCAAGACACTGGCTTTAAAGGGAGACAGATGCAGTGGTGGGAAAATACCGAAGGAGAGACTAACTGTCCTTGTTGCTGCCAACATGGATGGCACAGAGAAACTTCCCCTACTGGTTATAGGCAAGTCCCAACGGCCAAGGTGTTTCAAGGAGTGCAAAACTCTACCCCTTGAATACAAAGCCAATTCAAAAGCGTGGATGACATCAGAACTGTTCGAGTCCTGGGTTCGATCCGTCCACTCCAAGTTTAAACGGGAAGGCCGGCACATTGCTCTTTTGATGGACAACTGCCCTGCGCACCCTAACATTGACAACCTGCAGGCAGTGACACTGGTCAGGCTACCTCCAAACTGCACCTCAATCCTGCAGCCATGCGACCAAGGCATCATTGCCTCACTGAAGCAGCAGTACAGAAAAATTGTGTTGCGCAAACTGATCGCCCACACAGATGAGGGGAAGGAGAAAAAGCTCTTCAACGTGTCTGTTCTGGATGCACTCTATCACCTAAAGTGTGCATGGAACAACGTTTCATCTTCAACTATCGCCAACTGTTTTCACCATGCAGGGTTTGTTTCAACAGCAAGTTCAAATGAGCCTGCATTGACTGATGGCGCCCATGCTCACTCTGACTCCCACTCCCACGCTTCAGACACAGACAACATTTTTGAGTCAATTGCTCGTGACTTTTTGCCTGTCGGCACATCACTCTCTGATTATTTCTCTGTTGACTGCGACGTGCAAACTGCCGGGGAGCTCATCACAAGTGAAATTATCGCTTCTGTCACTAACACTGAAATCGACGATGGTGCTCAAGAGGATGAGGACGAAAACGAGCCCTTGCCACCCCCCACCCCAAGCATGACAGATGCACGTAATGCTGCAGATATCCTTCGCCGTTTCATTCAAGCACAGAGTTGGGAGAGAGCTGACCAGTTCCTCGACGCTATTGGAGAGATAGGATCAGCCATAGATGTCTCAGCACTCTCCCAGAAGAAGCAATCTTCAATTAGAGATTTTTTTGGTACAGCTTGATTTTTTTTTCTCTTCCTTCCTGGTTCAGCTTATTTACTCAATTTATGTAAAAATTTGATTCGTTTGTGATGTTTGTTTCTCTTCAGTTGTTTCGTCCACATTTTGCTACACATAATTGATGAAATGTCCCCTACCGGTATTGTCTGTTTGTGTAGGCCTATTACTTACTTTGTCAATTTGCTTTGAATACTTTAAGTTTAAGCTTTACTTTTCCTCAATGTCATTGTCATGTAGGCGATTCATCACTCATCATTGTTTTGTCTGATTTATTTATGTTGTTCACATTTTTATTCACAAGATGATTCCAAATAAAATAATAAAAAAGAAAAAAAGGGGGCAAAAAAAAGGCACATGACCTTCACGCACCCCCCCCCCCCCCAAAAAAAAATAAAAACCCAACAAAAACAAAAAGAACACAACACGTACATCGTCGCCGTACGGTGCTGTGACTCGCAACTTGTTTGACAAGTGCGGACTGTCCCGTTTCGTTGCCCGGTCGACGCAAGGGAGGCAATCGAGGAATTTTTCTCCAATTTTTTAAGTAGCACAGTTACGCCCCTTATTTTTTCTCTTAAATTGCACGTTACGGATTGCTCGAATTATGGATGTGTCGAACACATTTGTCAATCCCCAACGTGTTCGAGCTATCCGTGCTCGACTGTACTTCCAGGTCAGTATATTCACAGGCACTTTTTTAAAAAAAATAACCTTGACTGCATAAAGTATAACACAACACACTGCCACTAAACTAAACAAGTGAGAAGTGAAAGGCATAGCATTCTGCAGGTCATCATTCATAATCACAGCCAGTGTCATGCACTTTTATGGTATCTCTATCCATCTATAATCTAGCCTCTACGTCTAGTACTAGTAGTTCTAGATTTATTCCTAATTTAGCCTAGTCTTCTCAAGGATCTCAGTATAAGGTATAAAGTCTAGAACTTTGGGCCCACTTACTAAAAATAGAAAAACTGGGCTAGACCTCTCATCTGCTCTCTTGGACTTAGGCCTACTAAATTATAACATAACTTGAATTTGTGTGTATAGTGATCTAGATTCTAGATCTAGTGTTAAACCATGTTCTAATACCTCCTTTTAGGTGAGCTAAAATAGTAGCAATAAAGAGAATAATGTAAAAATAATAGAGGAGGGGAGGGGGAGCTACCCTACTTCTTTTACTTCTTAACTAGATAATAACTATTTTTATTAAGCTTATTAAGAGTACTAACTCTTCTGAGGTTGCTCCCAATTTCGCCAACCTTTAGCAACATGTAGGAATACATGCTTTGAATTTAAAACTAGATTTCTGAGTGTGCAAAAACTTAAGCACATATCCGATACAATTAAAAAACACAAGCAGCTACGCAGAGCACTCCCACCGCCACAAACCGCCTCGTTTTGGCCATAGCAGACCTGCCACTTTCTGAGAACCAAAATCTGTATAATCCTTTAAAAAAATCTGTATTTTGGGAAAAAAATCTGTATGCAGCCCAAGACAGGTATTTTTTACCCAAGAGTAAAAATAGTCACAGTCACGATAGCAAAATAAAACTAAATCGGCGCACTGATACTTGAAGTTGATGAGAGAATAACAAGAAAGATCCCGCCTCCCTTTTAAAAAGATGGCTTTATCAGCATGAAATGCCATTAAGCACTACAGCCATATAAAATTTCTTCAAAACACTTTGCTGCTTGGAGAGAGGCTCCATCAGCCATTAATAGCAGGTCTGTCCAAGGAGAATGAACGAAGAGAGTGGTACTAGATCTAGATCTAGAAAATCTAAATCTAGTGTAAGTAGTAGTAAGTAAGGGAGAGTGAGAGAGTGAAAAAGAAGTGAAAGTGAAATCCACAAGAGAATAGAAGACTGGCAAAACAGATCTCTAGGCCTAGACCTTTCCAAAACGAATCTCTGGAACTCAAGGTGAAAGGTTTCACCTTCTGAATATCTTCCATCATTTGGGAATTCCAAATATTTCCGTATAGATGATCCAAATGGAAAAGGAACTGTCCGTGCACCCAGTGCAAACAAAGAGAAAACGAAAGTGCTCTTGTTTACAACGCTGACTTTTCACTTCCGGTAGGTGTTTGCTGCAAACCGGAAACACTTATTTCCAAGTACAGAAGAGTATTTCCGGTAAAAATATAAAAGTTTAAACCAAACCGACAGTCCCCCCACCGCGACGAAACAAATCCGTATTTTGACTATGGAAATCCGTATTTCCGTATTTTCACCAAAAATCCGTAAAATACGGATTTTTTCCGTATAAGTGGCAGGTCTGTGTAAGGTCATTTAAGAGACGGGCTACTTCGACCCTGCCTATCAGGGCCAACCCGGATTGAGAGTGAAAAAATCCGGACGATCTGTAGTGCTTTCTTCTGATGGGATTTTCCCCCTCTCAGGCCAGGGCGGCCCTAACGGACAGGGTCGGAGTAGCCCGTCTCTTTTAATGACCTTACAGTGTTGCAGGGGACGTAAAGTTGGCAACCAAACCAGGCTAAACCTAATACAGTTGAACCTGCTTAAGCGACCACCTATTCAAGACGACCACTTGCCATCGTGTTAATTTCTTCTGTACATCATCCCTCTCTAAGACGACCACCTGTCTAAAACGACCACTTTCTTCTCGACATAGAGTGGTAGTATTAGACAGGTTTGACTGTATCATATTAATACAGCTTGCTCGTATTGCTACGAGCTACTGACTCTTGCACATCACGATACATTAAACGTACATACATGTACATGTACCGTATTTATTTCAGATCCACCGGCTGGCACTTGATACACGTTATCAAGGGGCAGGGGCATCATTGCCCTGAGGGTGGTTGGTTGGTTGGTAGGTGTTCTAGTGTGGTACACGAATTTAGTCAAACCTGTCTAAGACGACCATCCAATATCGAGAAAAAAGTGGTCGTTCTAGACAGGTGGTCGTCTTAAAGAGGGAGAATATATAGAAAAAAATGTAAATTAGGAGTCAAAGGAAAGTGGTTGTTTGTGGAGGTGGTCGTCTTATACAGGTGGCCGTTAAAGCAGGTTCAACTGTATTTGCGACGATGGTGAAAATACCGTATTGTGAGCTAACATCAGTTTTGGTGAATAATGATTAATAATACAAAAGAACAAGTAATATCGACATTGGACTACTGCTGCAGCACTCATAGGATACATGTATATGTTTTTTTAAAACATTAAAATTGTAATATGCTCCTTTTACTCCACTATATGTGTTACTATTATCCTTATCTACTATTTGGCCATAAAATAGAGTCGCTAGAGCCGCAAAACCTAAAAATAATAATTAAATCCCAGACACGACACGGATATTTTATATTCATAATCCAGATAATTATTATGGCACGGCTGTGGTTGCGTGGGAAAACGAAGGCCATGCCCCTAACTGCTTCATCAACCCCCCCCCCCCCCCCTTTTCTTTTCTTTTCCCCCTCTTTCCGCGCATTACAAAAGCGCACGGTTCACCGTATCTCTTATTCACTGATTCCCATCATATTCGGCATCAGGAGGTAATATTAGACAGTACTGAAACCCATTTAGACTCATATCATAATTCAAACCACACTACCAGCCCGAGCCGAGCAAAAGCAGGATGGGAATGTAGATCGGCACAATCTGATTGATAAGGATGTTAGTGAAGCGAAAGACCTTGACGGAATATTGGGAGAAAGAGAGAGAGAGAGAGAGAGAGAGAGAGAGAGAGAGAGAAGACGCTGATCTGTACGTGAGTGTAATACGGAAAGAAGGAAAGTGCACGTGTGTATGATTTGATATGCAGGGAGCGAGAGATAAAAAAAAAAAAGGGGTGACGAATATTATTATCTACGTTTGTGTAAGAAAGGCAGAAGAAGAGTGCACGACTTGTGTATTTTCATTTGTGGTGTGTGACTGTGATAGAGAGAGAAAAAGAGATCGAATTGGGAGAGTGCGCGCGCAGGGTGGGGGAAGAAATTTCAAGTGAAGAGTAAATGGAAAAAGCAAAACGAGAAGAAAGAAAGAGAGATTCATTCTTTCAAAGAAAT
>JAUKPP010076585.1:0-16179 GCA_032273245.1 Phyllaplysia taylori
TGAAGAATTTTCTCAAAATGAAAATTTTGTAAGTAAAATGTGTTTTTTTCTTAGCAGTATTTGACAAGGTTAGGTTGATTTTGTAGAAATTGTTTTATTTCATGTAGGATTTTAATGAGGAAATTTTTAAAGACCCTGCTTGAATACAGTATTTTAAGTTAACAACAGAACAGTAGGCCTACAGTCCTGTTGAAATCTTGTTACTCTCAATACATGTGATAAGAATAGCTCAGCAACTGGGGGGCAAGCCCCCAGACCCCACCCCCCTCCCTCGAACAAAGTTATTGATACAGATTCTTCTTCTTGATATAAAGGCTGTCCTTAAAGCATGAATAAATGATATATATTGCCATGTGGGAAGTAGAACAGAGCAACTTAAAAAATGGGGAGACATTTTAAGATTCATATTGTGTTATTAATAACACATGGGGGCTGTTTTTCGGGTACTCTGAAAAAGTTCAGGTTCTTTTTTTCGAATCGAGTTGCCATCCTCTGATTATAAAAATTCATTGATAAATGGGCTTTTTGGGGGATCGTTCTTGACATGCGGCGACCTTATTTTTCCCGCAAAATGGGGTTTTGAAAAAATGTTTGGGGTCTTGAAAAAAAATTTAAGATTTTGGTGGGGACCCTGGAGTTGGGATGTTTTTGTGAGATCATGAAGTTTGTGTTCATTATTTACCATCTGTATATTCAAGCACAATTATTCTTTATGGTTTCTTTATACTCATAGAAATTGTTCTAATTGCCTTACTACTTTGCTGCTTTTTGTTACATGATCTGTTTGACCCAGTGCATTTCCACTAGGTGCCTGGTGTGGACATAAAATCTCATCAAAGAAATCTACAAAATATAAATTCAAGCTTACCTCAGTGATATGTTTTTACTTCATAGACGCACCAGTCAACTGTCTCTATCTACTCTGGTGGAGCTTGGAAAGGGACAGGACGGAGAGCTAGCTGTTGGCAGAGAAATCTTGAATCCTGGTAAGAAAAAAAGGCTTTAAAGAATTCATTTTCTCATTTTCTATTTTTTCTTGTTTCTGTTTTTTCTCTTTTTTTCTGTGTCCAGTGTTCATTCACGTATGGCTCACCATGAAATGAGTTTTAATGTTTATTTTTTATTTTGAATGTTACACTGTAAACTAAGATCTACAGGGGGGCTCTCATGGTCTAGAGGTTAGTGATGTTTGCCTCTCATGCCATTGGCCGTGGGTTCGATCCCGAGACGGTGATAGCATGTTATCCCCAATAAATTTCTTCTTCTTCCTCTTCTTCTCCTCTATCTATGCCTTGTCTACTCTTTCAATCAATTTATTTAGGTTCAATAAGCATTTGCAATAAAAATTGCCTGACACTGGGAGAAATGGGGATGACTGTTCCCCTCTCCTTGACAAGTGCCTGATTTCATGGAGCACTGTTGGAAAATTTAAACTCAAAATTCTTCCAAACACATTTTCAAAACAATTCTTTATTTGCTGCAGGAGCTGACGGTCTTGATGGTTTGAACTACGTGCTGAAGTGTGTGACGGAGGACTACAACATCGAGACAGTGCCGTGGCAGTGGTTGCTGGGACGACTCTATGTCATCGACAGACTGCTTGAAGAGTTTGCCACAGACTTTCTGCCTCGTCCGGAGGAAACGGCAGACGCAGCAGGCGCAGCTGAAGCAGGTGAGAGATGGGGCCACAGATCTGTGGAGATTTGTCAGGAACTTGATTGGAAATTGGAAACTCATTGTTAAGGATTGAGTTATCTTGTGAAATTATGTGAGGGGGGCAGATATGGGACTTCTGTGTTTAATATTTTCACATTTCAGAGGTTAGCCTTCTCTACTTATCATGTCTTCAGAGGTGTTAGTGGATTTCACTTGTGAATCATTTCTTTAACTGATCGATGGGTGTTCTGGTGGGTTTTGTTTTTTTATTCAGCTTTTTAAGAAAAGCCACTTTAATGCGATTCTACTTTTGGAGCCAAAGTGACCATCCAGTGTCCGTACAGGGGCTTGCATTCTGGCTTTTAATTTTTTTTATAATTCCTAAGCACAACTATTTCTGAGCATTCCCCCTCTGTTTTACGGTAATGTGTCCAACTAAAGGTGTTGATCCCAAATGACTTTGATAAGGATTTTTATGACTTGTATTCACCCTGTCTGTACTTTAGTACAGAAGAACTTAAACACAACTTCCGCTTTAATGGTCCTATTGTCCTATTCTGCTTCCTAGCACTGAAATGACTTTACAGTGTTAAAAGTGCTGTGAAATACCAAACAAAACATCACCAAAGGGTTACATTGAATATTTTTTGCTTTTTTCCCCTCCAACAGATGAAGTATCAGAGATGGATGGAGCAGCTGCAGGTCCTGAAGAAGGAAAAACCCCGGAGGAGTCTGGAGAAATCGGTGCTTCGAACTACAATCGTTTGATGTCTGTGGCGCACTTCTCCGTTAAGGCGGTCTGCAGCGCCCACATGAGGATTGCTCGCATGTCACGACGTGTGTTCCTCCTGTCGGCCAAGCTTGGAGCGCATGTACAGAGTGTGATTTCAGAGCTGAAAGAGCTCCTCGCTCAGATTGATTCAACGTCAGTGGCATCGCTCCGCCGCAAACTAGATAGGATTGTGGAAGACTTTCAGCTCTCCGAGAGGATTGTACATGAATTGATGCACGGGTCAGGTAAGAAAGGGAAGCTTGATTCCCCTTTCCATACGCCAGTGGAGTCTCCTTCGTCCACGCCCCGGTGTAACTCTCCCGTCCACGGAGGTGGGAATGACCAGCAAAGTGAGGCAGGGACAACGTCTGCCTCGGACAAGACGGCACCGGTTCCCTGTGTTCCCCCAAACAGTCCTATACAGAGACAAAAAAGAAAATTAAAACGTGCAATACCCCGCAGAAGTTTTCGAGAAACCAACCACCCATCTACTCCGCCTCCAACTTCAGAAAATTCTCCAGAAAAAAACAAAGAACATCAGAAGGAGAACTTGGTTCCTGAGCCAAAAGTGCGATCTGTCTCAGGGGATTCCCCTCTTGGTAGTATCAGTCGACTAGGGAGTTCGAGCCCTCCGGTCAGAAAAAGGTCAAATCTGCCCCTTCGTCGGAAAACTATTGAAGGAGAAAATGTGTCCAAGCGGGGAGGTTCGTCTAGTCCTACAATCCGCCGCCGCACTGTGGACGGAAGTGCCCTATCATGTGGACCAATGTCTCAATCCGCCCCACCACCGTCTTCTCGTACTTCACCCGTCTCGGGTGTCGTTTCCCAGCAGCAACCACCATCACCGTCATCCCCTCGCAGCCAACCACCAGCAATGCTTAGCCCAATTGTCCCCACCATTTCAGTGACCGACACATCCTCTCAGAGCACGGGCATGTTCGACCCGGTAGCCCTCTCTGATCTAGATGAGAACTCAAAAGAAAGCAGCGAAGAAGCTGATAGTGGCAGCAAAGACTTCTACGTTACTCTCCAAGCTTCTTCTACCTCTCACAAGGAGGACCACGTGTCTCTATGCAACAAGGAAGATCTCAAATGCTCAACTCCAAATCCAGAGAGCAGCAGCAAGTCGCAAGAGCTGCCCCCATCTACGCCAAGAACATTCTCGTGTGGCTGTAATTGTCGCTGCCAGGAAGGACCATCACAACTTCCGCCGCCCCCAGACTCAAATTCAGTGTCACCAAAATCTGGCGCGGTCGGGTTGCCCAACACGCCGGAAAGTGCCAACAACAACAGCCACTATCACACAGCGGAGCATGAGTCGATGAGCAGCGACGATTTCCTTGACTTCTCACAGGAAGCGACCCCATCAAAGGACGAAAAACCCGTGTCCTTCAAGTCCGAAGTTGCAGAGTCTCCAAAGTCTTCTCCAAGTCACTCAGTTCATAGTGGTAAGTGAATGATGGATGAATCAAATCATTTCTGCTTATTGCATTGACATTTAGAAGCTGTTGTTGTTGTTGCCTATCATGGACTTGTGTGAGTTACTCATCCTTCAACCCATCTCAACAAGCTACAGAGCCATGGCATCTTAGCTATGTACCTCCTGATTCTATTCAGGATGTGGCAATTCAAATTGAACATAAAGCCAGAAATATAATTTCTTCTTCAGTTTGTACAGCTGGAAAGCCCCTTAATTTGATATCTCCATTTAGTGAAAATCTGAGAAGTAAATAATTTTGTCAGCTAGCCTCACATATTATATTTCACGCTTAGCAGCTCACATGGCTGATCCTTACATCAAAGCTCAGGATTGTGTTTGCCAGCTATGGCCGTCCCATCCATGTATCAAGTACAAAGTGACAAAGTTAACACCAGCATGTACATCAGGGCAGAGCTGAGCATTCTTAAAATTTGTCCCATACGAAGTCAGGATTTAAAAAAAAGATTTCATCAGGACAGAGAATCCTGAGTTTCTTCAAAATGCATCTTTATTTTTACTTTAACTACACAAACTCTGTCCTCTCATGCCAAAGCTCATGACTTTATTTAGATCATCTGTGACCGTCCCTAATCTGTGACACTGTTGTCGTCTCCAGGTGCTAGCTCCAAAAGTGACGACTGCGGCACGTGTAAGGAGGAGGTGGAGCGGGAGGAAGCAGAGGCGCTGGCCAAAGCCCTGGACGTGTCGGAGCGACAGACACCGTGCCCTGTGGTGCCCGGGCTGACCCCATCTGCCCGTGAGGAGGTCATCACGATCAGGATACAGCCGGATGATGTGAGTGGCCATGGAGTTTCTATTTGTTCTCTTGTTATTACATGCTGTTTGTGACATTATATATGCGTTTTGCGGCACAGAGTGAAAAATATCCTTTTACTATTCATTGTTTTGTAGTTTTTATCTTTTCTTTCTTTGTATGTGGTTAGCAGATCCTGTGGTGTGTCTGCATGTCTTTTTCCTGTTTCTATTCTACTGTATTGTCCTTATTTACCTCCTTCTCCGAAATGACCTTTTTGTGGCTGTGATGTTAGTGCTCTAAATTCTTAACCAAACAAACATTGTTTTGCCACTTCCTGGCACAGAAATGTCCTAGAGGTATCACTAGTGGCTTAAAACAGAAGTAAGAACCCATACAATTAATCTGTCTTTACTTAATGTTGATGTTAATGCTTTCCCCCTCAGGAAAGTGATGGTGTTTCCAGTGCCCCGTCTATGTACATGGAGAAAGTGCACTGGGTGAAGGGACCTCTACTGGGCACGGGGGCTTACAGTTCTTGCTACCAGGCTCGAGACGTCCGCACGGGGGTCATTATGGCAGTGAAGCAGGTGAGTCATACTGGGTGCTGGGGTTGCTAGTGGTTGGCCGGTGCCCTGGTATGGTCTGTTCCTTCTTCTCCCTAAATGTCACTATTGTTCAAGTCTATTTCCTGGCTCTGACATGACCTTTCAGTGTCAATAGTGCCGTAAAACCACAACAAAGAAATTGTTGAACTCGTCTGTGCTGGTAAGCACCAAAACAGTTCTGTCAAATGTATGGCGCCAGATTCATAGATAATCTGTACTTGATAATTTTGACAGGTGAAGTGAGAGTTCTGTTTACCTTAGTATTATGTTCAACGATAATCAGACTGTCCCGGGTTTGAATCACTTTGTCACGCACTGATTTGCTTTTCAAGGTTCTAACTTCCCCAACCTTCATCCCGTTGACAAAAGTAATAAAAAAATTGGTTGTTCACTCTCTGAATACTGCAAAGGGCGCTAGACAAAAATTTACCCCTACAGAGACTGATAAAGTAATTAATAATTAATGATGATAGTGAGAACACAAGTTTCAGCCTCCAAAACCCTTCAAAAGTGCTTAATGGTGCTCATACAAATATAAAATCACAGACAACTTGAAATTCATGTTTTTTATGATAAGACATTTTGCACAAGACCTATGAGAACAATGATAGACAATGATGCCATTAAAAACACTACATCCAGAAAAGTTGTCTCATTGTTCTAAAGCCTTGTAGTCAGTCACTGCGAATGGCAACCCTCAGAGAAACTTAAGCCTAGTTGAGTGCTTAAGTAAAAACCAAAACAAGAAGGGGTTTAAAACAGCTGAGGCTGATGCCTCTATAAATAAACCACTCCTTACTACAACAGTCACTGTACTCTCCAACCATAAAAATGCATTCCCATATTTTTTTTTCCTTGCCAGATTTCGTTCTGCCGCAACTCCCCCCAGGAGCAGGAGAAAGTGGTGGAGGCGATCACGGAGGAGATCCACATGATGGCCAAACTGAACCATCCCAACATTGTGAGGATTCTAGGAGCGACTAAACAGGGCTGCCACTTCAACATGTTTGTGGAGTGGATGCCCGGTAAGGAAATACTGGACTTTCTTCAATGCTTTCTGTTGAAGTTTTTGGATGCTTTTTTCAATAAATTGGGTTGCTGTTAGTTAGTTGTTTATAGAGGCGCCAGCATCTTTGGCTGTTTTAGCCTTAAGGGTTGCTGTTGTTGTGGCTGATTGGGGACTTGTAAGGGTTATTCACTCTATACATAGTCTTTATGACCTCCACAGTGGATGTCAGGTAGGGAAATGCTGGACAATCTTGAATACTTCCTCTTGTTGGAGATATCTTCTATTAATCGGGTGGCGGCAGTGGTTGCTGCTGATTGGGAACTTCAATGGGTTATTCACCAGATAAATATTTTTCATGATCTACAGAGCCTCTGGAAAAATGGGGGTGGTCATTTGATGGATGGATTACTGTTACACCTATTCCATCTTTCTAAATAAAATTTTCTGTCATCCTAGTCTGTATCCTGGTGCTGAATTGACCTTACAGTGTTGATAGTGCTGTATGATCAACAGCTGGATAAAGGATGCAACACGTTGAATAAGATGTTGTGACAAGGTTTGACATTTTGCTGATTCCTTTCTCCACCTCCCTGTGTTTTCAGGCGGCTCTGTGGCGTACTTACTCGGTGAGTACGGGGCCTTCACAGAGCAGGTCATTGTCAACTACACAAGACAGATACTACGAGGGCTCGCTTACTTACATGACAACCAGATTCTGCATAGAGATTTGAAAGGTGAGCATTTTGCTTTTTAAAGCAGTTCATAGGAGTACTACAGTGTTATATTTTTGGACATGTTCTTACCTTTTTCAGTGTCCTAAAAGTTTTTATTTGATATACACTTTAGCTATTTTTAATTTCACACTCTGTACTCAGGGCAATGGCTTTCTTCCTATTTCTACAGAATGTTTAGACAAGATTATATTTCCTTTAATTACAAATGAAAGACTGAGCTTACATGAAAAATATAACATTTTCAAAGTAGCTGGATGCTCATTTTTCATGGTTGGCCTACATGCTTTAAAAATGTGTAAAGATGAAAAGGTAGAGATGATTTTGAAACGTGTCATTGCAGAAATATTATAGAATATAAAGTAGGAAGATGAACCTCCACCAGAGGCTAGTCCCTACACAACAAAGACAAAAGGCACTCACATAAAACTTGCATTGTAAATGATTGTTTCAGGAGCAAATCTGTTGATAGACAGTACTGGTCAGGCTCTGCGCATCGGAGATTTCGGCGCTTCGGCTCGTCTGGCTTCACAAGCCACAGGGGCCGGGGAGTTTCAAGGCCAGTTGCTGGGGACCATTGCCTTCATGGCACCAGAGGTGAGGGCAGGATCTAGAGGGGCCGGGATGCATGGTCGCGGGAGATGTTGTTGTGTAACCGAAGATTAGGGGGGTTGCTTACAGATATTGAATCTAGACACACAAGCTGAGCTGAAAGCAAAGACTAGTTATGTATACATGGTCGCAAGAGTGGCTAGCTGAACAAACAAATGAGAAAGTATTAAAGTATTTCAGGTTTGATAACAATACATCACTGTCTTCTTGCTCCAAGGTCATTTTGACAAGGAACACCACCATGCCTCTTTAGATTCTCATTAGCAATGGACGCAACCTGTGATTTAGCTAGCAATATATTGTATTACAGGACTTGCCAGTTACTGCCCATTTCCTTAGAGATCTGATACAATAGGGATTTTGATTTTGTTAAAAAATGTCAGACATATCAGGTTTCAACTGTTCAAACAAGGTATATTCTACCTGTGTCTGCGGCGTAGTGATTAGCTCTTGCTTGTCACACAGAGGATGGGAGCTCCATTCCCGTGTTGCACAAGTCTCTCTGTCTCTCTGCTTGCATGTTGTGGCCTTCACAGCGCAGCTTGGCCCTGACAGGCAGGATCCGAAGTTGCCCAACTTTCAAATGACTACAGTGTGTTACAAGTGATATAGAACTAAACCATATCAAATCAAAAATGGCTGTTATGTATCGGGTTCCAACTGTACAAACAAGCCGTTTGCAGTGGCTGACAAACACTCGTGCTCACACTGCACCTCATCACTAGGACTGTAGCTGATATAACTATCTTTCTCCTGTCATCAGGTACTTCGTGGTGAGAGTTACGGCCGAGCCTGTGACATCTGGAGCGTGGGTTGTGTCATGATAGAGATGTCAACCACCAAGCCGCCCTGGAACGCCACTGACATCTCCAACCACCTCGCTCTCATTTTCAAGGTAGTTATAAAAATGTATATTCATGTTTTACACTTTGTGAAGTATTCATTGAGTTGTGCACCATTGGAGACAAAAACAGCAAAGGCGCTGGTACCTCTATAGATAAGTAAGATCTAACTAGCACCAGTGTCAGTGATGAAACAGTGCTCTTCGTCAGTCACGCTGAGGATGGGAGTAGGATCTTCAAGTCGGACGATCATCTCTGGTTTTTCTGCTGGGATGTTGTGTCCCTCTCAGCCTAGGTTTTCCTTGACGGGCAAGGTTCGAGTAACCCCCCTCCAACATTACCATACAACCTTACAAGGGTTCGTAGAAGTAACCAAACCAAACTATTGAATTGTCCTAATCTACTTCTTGTTATTTGAAGTGACCTTACTGTGCCAGTAGTGTCCTAAAACCCTAAACAATGAGACATAACTCATCCCCATTGAAATCCTTCCACATGTACAGATTGCATCCTCTGTTGACTCGCCACCCATCCCAGAGAACCTGGCTCCGCCACTGCGAGACCTGATGCTGCGATGTCTGGAGCAGGGGTCAGCTGACCGGCCGTCCGCCAAAGACCTGCTCCTCCACCCGCTGTTCACCCAGTGTTACAACAGAAACTCTTTCAATGGCAGCAGCTACACTGGCAGCGCTTTAGCCACTACAAAGTGAGGAGTGAACTGATGTGCCTGGGGGTTGTCCCAGTTTTGAAAATGGAATTTGTAGTCTGCGTTTGTGTAAATTTTCTCTGAATGTTATAAATGCTTCCATGTTTTCCTTTCTTTTACTGTTTTACGATTTTTCCCCTTTTTTTTTTCTTTCTTTCGTAGGGCAGAATAAGTGAATTTCTGATTTTTTTTTCTCTTGTCTGTTTGGCACCGGTGATGTATTTCTTGGTTTTGTTTAATTCTGTGAGAAGTAGTAGTGCTTGTCTTCATGGTACTTTCAATATGGCAGAACTCAATCTTCTGAGCTAATCAGAGAAACTGACTTGGCCTCACTCTATGTTACAGGTTGGATCACCATGGAAATATTAAATCTGAGGAAAATGGCCCGGCACTTTTAAATGAATTCAATACCAAGCTATACACCATGATGTGGGGAATTGCGTAATGGGTATACCAGAATGGCCTGCGTTGGACTTGCGCCAGTTTGGAAGCACCATCACGTTATGCTCTGCCGTGTCCAAATCTTTTCTTTCTTTCATTATTTTTTAAATCTTTTCTCATAAGTCAGTAAAGACAAGTAAACCCATGTAGGAATATATTTCATCACTTTTCAAGTCTTACAGCGTCCAGCTAGTGTTTAGATGTGAAGTCTAGGAGTGAATTTCCTACAATGGTCCATGTTTAAGCTGATGTGAAGACTTCACTATGCCACCCTTTCCTCAGTGCTGATCTCTGTTTTCTCTCTTCAGATGATGTGTAGGAGGAAGACGAGTTTCTCCAAGCTGTGCCATATGAGCTTTACGACAGGAGCGGCCGCGATGCGACTTTCACCCACCAAGGACGACACACAAATGTTGCGGAGGAGTACAGGCCGTATATGATACAGATGCTTCACTCCATTTTTCGCCTGTATAGAAAAAGTGTCCTCTGCAGCGTGCAGCACCCTCTAGTGTCAGTGGTGGTTCATCACACCGCTAACTTTTTGTGTGTATAGTAAATTATAGATGGGCAAATAGCATCAAATATTTGTTGGCTATTTCAGCAGAAACTATTGTAACTTCTTCCGCAACTTTATAAAAAAAAAAACGAAGTCCCCCATATATTGACTTCTATATTACACTCTCACCAAAATGTCAAATCCCTGTAAAACAAAATGGTTTACCCCATACCACCGCCCTTCCCCCATTCATTATTTCATTATAGTTAAGACCTTCCCATTCTACCAGTATTTATAGATGAGCACAAGCCTAAAGTAGTGTCAAAGTACAGAAAAAAGTAACAAAAATTCCTGTTGCACCAAACTGCCCACTTGGTGTGCTGCACATTTTTGGGGACACTTTTCCCGGTGCTTGAACAGTCTATAAATACAGCGTCTTTTGGAGGAGGGACCCCCCTCCGAGGCAGCTACAGACCAGTTGTGCTTCTTCACTGTGTCGGCAATACTGGATGTACATGTTCCTTTTTTTCCTCAAAGGATTGTCTGCGCCTATGTGGGAGTGTGTGAGAGAGAGTGTGAGTACATATGTGTGGTTGTGAGAGAAGATAGAGAGAGTATGTGTGTTTGATCCATCAAGTGTTCAGAAGGGAAACAACTGTCTTGTTCAAAGCTAGACAGAATTCTCCGAGATTCTTTTCTTTTTTTTTTTCTTTCTGCATTGTTTCTTATAAAAAAAAAAATGTCTGCCCAGAGTTTTTATCTGTTTATCTCTGTCATTCTGTATCAAAATGGCATTTTTCTTAATTCTATTGTCAATGGCAAAAGTTGCTGCATTTTCAGTAGGGATGCACGTCTTGAGTGTAAATAGATTGTTAAGAATTTGTTAATGAGAAGTATTGCCAAAATCCAGTTTGTTTTGAAGAGACTTCTAAGATTATGACATGCTGTTAAACTTACAAAAGTTTCAGGAAACATAGAACACACATATATTTACCTTTTATTTCAACTTAATACCCTCCATCACATCCCCCTTTTTGGTGTCTTTTTACTATAATTTTGTTTCTTTTATTTTTTTTAAGAAACAGTATTAATGTATGGAATGGTTAACAAGTTGGACAATATTTTTTATACAGCTTTAGTGCCTCTTACTTAATTTGAATCCTCTTTCATGTTCTCCATTTCCCTCTGTAAGAATTGTCTGTGAACTGTGTGCGTCTGAAGACTTGCATGTTTTCTTGTGTGCTGTAAATCTTGAGGGTGAACCAAAGCATTTTCCAAGTGCCATGGCGTCCTGTGTGACGCAAGCGCTGAGCCAGAATGCTCCAGGTCTTCCAATGAATGTTCCTTTTTGTCACGGACCTATTGGGTTGCTAGCAGCCCACATTGGTCGCGAGGCCTTCCCTTTACAAGAAAACTTTCACGACTGTGATATACTTTTGTAACCTGTTGGTGGTGGGTTGTGCTTTTTGACTTTTGGCCAAGGTATGAATATTGTTTCTATATCAAGAGAGCCAAAAGTCTGGGACCAATTCCTGGATTGTGTCTCGTTTCGATATTTATACATGTCTACTGATGATGATGATGCACGTGCAATGGTGTTGTCCCCTTCCATAGGGCAGAGATCACTTACTTGTTCCTACTGTTATGACTAAAGTGTCTTCCTTTATCATTTTTATGCACAAATATAAAGATTAAGTATTTTAACAGGGACAAATTTTTGTGGGGCCTTTTCTGTTGTTGTCAGCAGCAAGCTGAAATCAGCGTTTAAGTGCCATCAGCGTCAAGGGTTATTGTTCTTAGCGATCACTTTTATCACGACTTTGCAAGTTCATGTGTGTTGATGATTTTTATCTCAGAGAAATCTATAAGGCTAAGCTTATTCTTGTTACAGATCTATTCATATTGTTTACCAAACTGTATGGTTATTTTTAATGGTCTAGCCGTAAAGATCAGCACATGTTAAACTTGTTAACGGCACTTGCTGTCCAAGTATTTTCACCGAATCTCCGTCCAAGAGATTAATATGCAAAGTTTCGACCTCATGCCTTTACAAACTGCAAGCTGTGCAGGCTTGCCAGACTGTTCAGTCCATTTGGAGCTCAACGGAAAGTTCCATATGTGACCAATGAAGACAACAAAGCTTTCGACCTTACAATTGTTTATGTCTACATCTTTGCTTTGTTAGAATGTTGAACACTTAGGGACAGATCCCGGTTGTTTTATACAAAACTTTACAGTTACAGTGTTGTGGGCAAAAAATCATGTGCAGGGAATTTGCCCTTAATGGCAAGCATCCATCAAACATCAGTACTGCACTGGAGTGTAAACCGCTAGATTGTTTTGAGAGAGGGGAGGGGAGTTTTTTTTTTTACCAGGTTCATTTTTCACATCTCCCTTTATCATCTACCATTGATTCTGTCCACTTTCCCCATCGGTCAAGCATCATTTTGACTACCTCACCATATTTATTCTGTCTGTTTCTATAGATCACTCAACTGCTTAGTCTTTCTAAAGAGAGTCATGAAAAAAAACAAGTAAAAAGCAGGTATGTGTATATAGTGTCTGATTCTTTCATTTTTACAGAACCACATTCCAGGGATCAAAGGAGTATCGAAGGATTTTTATCAAAAACTCAACAAAATCAAATCAAATCAAATGAAGCATCAGAGGTACTGAACCTTGACAATACTGGTCTTTACACAAGATTGTGAAAGGCTTATCGCCTGTTTTGTGGGGAAATGTACTACATAAATTTAAATGCAATCATGATTGAATATTAAATAATCCAGCTTAAAACTTACTCTGAGCAATTTTTCCCACAGTGGTATGGTAAATAATGTGTTCAGGCTTTTAAAACTTGTTTCTTTGACTTTGATTGGCTTGAGGCTTCCTGATATCTTTATGATGAGAATATTCCTGTGGTCTCAAGTTGTCTCTGTGGCCTAGGGTTCACTGCAAACTCTGGTCATTTCCCACTTCAGGCTTAGGAAAATCCTGAGCAGTAATTGATGCTAAGATTCCTACTTAATTCGTTATTTGAGGGAAGATTGTAACAAAGTATTTGTCAGATCTTCAGGATTACTGCATTATTGTGGCTTCTTTTTTTTTTAAAAAAGAAGACCAGACAACCAAGCAGTTATGGCTGAAAATAAAACGAAAATGTTAGTGACTGATGAATAATTGGTTGTCATGTAAAAGAAATTTATTCTTAGCCACACAGAGGACTCAAGCTCAAACCTCTCTTTCTATACTACTTTTTTAACTCGCACCAAAAAGTTTAGCGCATATGATATACAGTGCATGTACAATTAAATTTTATTTAGTCCCTGTATTAAATCACGCATACAGAAAATGACTAAACGCAGCTTCTTGCCTTAAAAATTTTAGATATTCTCACGGAGCGAGAAGAAAGCCTGTCCTGACTCCACACCAGTGACAGTTGTCTTACACAAGTACAGCTTTATTGTACTCATCTACTCTTTTGGAAAAAACTTTAAACCGTACCTCAAGCGACTCTAAATTTCTTATAGAATTAATGCATAATATTTTAGTATAATAGGGATTTTCCTACTGTAATTGATCATTGACTTCAGACGCCATCACACAAACGTGACTGACAGGTGGAAAAATTGAGTTTTATTGATGTGTATGGAAACTACGTTTTACCGTCATGTTCCACGCAATCTGAACCGAGCAACCTGCATTTCATGATCTCAGCGCTGTCTTGCTCTGTCTACAAACTCCTATGAAGCGATTATGCTGCATTTTGTGTCTCAGATCGTGAGTCAAGGGCAGTTCCACCTATCAAAAGTTTGAAAATACTCTAAGACAGCTCTGAGCCCACCTTTTATCTGCAGATGTGTCAATTGTTGTTGGTGAGCTGGGAAATGATTGAATTCATATTTGAGAAACTTTAGCATGGTTACCGACTCAAAATGAACTGACTTATTCTGAAGATTATGAAGGAAAAAAAAAGAGAATCACTGAAGAGTGAAAGGCAACGAGTTGAAGTCTTTTTGGCTTACTCTGTATGATCTTTCTATACCTAAGTGTTATTTTGGGTATAGTCTCAATTCCTGAAATGGCATTATTACAACATGTAAATTGTGTACATTAGCTAGGAGTGTTTTATTATTTGGATTTGGTTCATATTAATAGAAAATTACTATTTTTCTAGATCCTTTTTGTTTTATTGGTTTGTTTTTTGCATTCAGATCGCAGCACTTTGTCTCTAGAGATGTTGAATCATTTTTCCTGTCATTACTGCTACTACTACATATCATCCACTGACTGTCACATAGGTTTTTAGCTTACTGATCATTGATCATAACAAGTCCCAGTTTAGATGATTAATTAAAACTATTTTTTACATAACTTTATAGTGTTGTGTCTCTTGTTTTGATGGCTGTTGGTCCGTCATATCTTTTACTAAACTTTTAGTCCCTCTCTCCTCGTTTTTGGGATTGTGGATAGACATGATTTGGAATTGTTTGGGTTTTTATATCCCTTCTAACGCTTGAAGAGTATTTGGTTTAGTCTACTTTCAACCCTGCCTGTCAAGGCTGGTCATGCTGAGGTGGGCTTAACTTTGACTGCATCACAACGGGAAGACTGAGATACATATACTTGATTAAACATTGGTTTGGTTTGGTTTGGTTACCAGTTTTACGTTCCCGGCAACACTGCAAGAGCATTTATTTAATTTAAGAGAAGGGCTACCTTAACCCTGCCTGTCAGGCCCAAACCGGGCTGAGAGGGGGAAATCCCAGATGGTCCATACTAGGGATCAAACTCTGTCTTCCGCCGAGATTCCTCCCCATGCAGGAATCGCAATCAAGCCTTCTGTGCGTAAGGTGAAGAGCGTAACCATAGCACCACTGATGCTGGTCTTATTAGGTGATTTGGTTGGGTTTGGTTACCAGTTTTACATCCCCTGCAACACTGAAAGGTCATTTAATTAAGACGGGCTGCTTCGACCCTACCTGTCGGTGCCAACCGAGCAGAAAAAAAGTGCAGATTGTTCCCAACCACGATCAAGTCCAGTCTCCCACATGACAGGAGGTGGAGAGCCTAACCACTACACCAATGTGCCCGTTTATTTGGTGATTTTAGATCAAATAAGCTGAGATCCAGACCATCTTGCTGCAGTTTTCTATCCACATTTATTAATCCATTTCATGGAGTTTGTACTATCAGAGATTTTATAAGGTGTATGAGTATGAGATAGGCATCGAAGCCTCTAAATGGATACGCAGCGTCCTTGTAATGTAATCCATGTCAACAGTGCTCATTGTGCAATCGAAGCACGGCCTAGAATAGCGGTGTCATTGGGAGACCACACTTGGTTGTGTCACTGAGCGATTCACACCTTTTGTACTATACGCAGATACAGATAGCACGGGTACAGAAAGCTTACAATTACAGCTCTCTGGCTTTCAGTGGTTATAGGCGTTCAAATTTAATATGGATCTTAATATTAACCATAACCTGGCTATTGATAGTTCAAATCCCCAAAAAAGTGGATTTCTGAAGTTTGGATTATCACGGAAAGCTAACTGCAACACAAGGAAGATTTTCAAAATCAGCCTGCCTGATGGTATGAATGGTAAGTCTAAAAATAGAACTAGGCCTACCAGTAACAAGTTAAAATGCCAACCTCAAATTGAGTATGTGCATACCAGATTATTTTTCTGAACTGTCAACTTATTCAATGCTTTTTTGAAAAGTTGACTTACTGGGCTTGTTCATATGTACAGTGAAATTTGAATATCAGTGTTCTTGTTGATTCAAGGCCTTTTTTCACAAAGACAAAGAAGGACATGGATTTTCATTTGGTTCGATGGCAACCAAAGCTTCATTACACCAAGTTCCACTGAATTGAATAATGCACTAACACTAGGTGAAGAAAACAAAAATTCATATTTTTTTATACCAGTTTATTTATGGTTTGAATAAATAGAGGCCATCAAATGATGAAAAACACAATTTGAATTTTTAAAATCGGACAACAAATAATTTTTTTATGACCGTTTTAATTTTCAAAGAACTTAGAAAAATATCGGAATTTCGAAA
>JAUKPP010076696.1:0-16177 GCA_032273245.1 Phyllaplysia taylori
AGTCGATCTTCCGGATAAGTAGATGCTTTTCTGCCTCCCCCGAGGACATCGACTTATCCGGAGTCGACTGTATCAATCAGAAAAAGGTCAGGGTTTGGGCAAAAATTTATTGATAATTATCTTTTCTGTGCGTGTGAATTCCAGTATGTCCACCATTGCATAGAATTTGGGGTGCTTGCCAATTTTCTCGACTTAAATATGAAAGTAAAAAAGGTCCTTTATTCACTGAAGACTCTTCACCATTTCATGGAAATATCAAGTTCTTTTCTACAACTAAAAAACCTATCACACTTATTTAGCCAATCATATGCCACTTAAAACCAGGGATGGAGCACAAGACCTGGGAACTGGAGATGTAAGAAAAGCTTCAGATTATCTTGAGCCAGAATAAGGAACATATTGAAAAATACCTCTGAAACTTATCAAAAACTGAACCCCCGCCCCCTCAAACAAGTCTTACATTGAATGGGACGAAAATAAAGAGCTGGACTTGAAATAACAGATCTTCGGATCCATCTTTTGCCTAACAAATCACAATGCCCTATATATGCACACACTGTACCTTGATGGGGGTTGAGACAAGTTGTTGGAGCCTTCCCTGGCCCTCCCCCCGCCACTGCTGCTGTTGCCACTACTGTGTCCAACCACTGCCCCACCCAGGCCCAGCAGTTGCTCCACGTCATTGTCCATCCACTGAAGCGCGTGGTCCACATCATTATCCGCAGACCTGAGGGAGGAGGAAATGAGGGGACAATGCTATGGTTGTTTTTATTTTGTTGAGCTTTTATGGTGCCATTGACACTGTCAGGCCGTTTCAGTGCCAAGAAATAATTTAGGTTAGTAGTAACATTTACAAAGTAGGAGAAAGAACAAGCCCCACCAAGTTGCCTGCCAGCTGTCAGCAGAAATATAGAAATGGAAGTCAAATCACTGTCCCTCTCTTGAATGACTATTTTCAACCAGTGTTATTTTATGTAGACTTTAACATATTTAACTATCCTTCTATTGAATGAATATTTCTGTTTTTGTTTTTTTTAAACACAATTTACACTTATTTCACATGCTTTTAACGATAACGAGGCTTAAAAATGTTTCATAATGACCTGTCTGCCAAAAACATTATTTTGCAGCAACAATTTAAAACTATATATTTTTACTGCTTAATTGAGGTTTTACTGCAATATTGACATGAAAAAGTCACAGCCATTATTTGCTTTATGCTTCATTTGAGTTTTTGTACATGATCATCACTACAAATTCATTTCAATGCAAGGAAGAAGATTAGTAATACAAGAATACAAAAAAGCAGTAGAATGAGCAAACCATATCCATGGTTTCTAAATTCTATCAACCACAGAAAATGTAAAATTAATGATATAAGTAAATGGTAAAAACCATGGGTGCTCAATCAGAAAGCATCTTCATAATAATAAAAAAGGATGGAGAAGTACTCACATGGTCTCGTCATCAATATCATTCTCGTCTGTATTGACATCAGCATGGTCGATGGAATGTTCCAGTTCATGTAAAGACAACTCCTCTAGCTCCATTCCAGGGGAGTTAAGCACCTGAGAAGAGTTAATCACATCGTTATAGCTTTGTGCCTGAGAAGGAAAGTCCTACTTTTCAGCTGCAAGCAGCATATTCAAATCTGTCAATATTGTGAGGTTTCATCTTTTTGTATGTGCCACACATACTTTTTCTCAAGTAGTTCGTTAAGTTTGACTGCAAGGTCCACAATTCCACAAATCCTATTCATTGTTGTCTGCTGATGTTGAGCTAAGTTTCTTTCTTTCTTTTGTTTTGTTGAGGTTTTACTGCACAATCAACAATGTAAGGGGATTTCAATGCAAGGACATAAATAAGGACAATGATAGAGCTTAGAAAGATGAAGAAGGAGCAGACCACATGAGAGCACCTGACAACAACTCGCTTAACATGTTTGATAAGCCCATTTGCAAAGTCCAGGGTACCACTTAATCCATTTCATTATTGTATAATAATCTCACACTAAGTCTGTCTCTGTCATGTTCACCTATTACATTGTAAAAAGAATGCTTCAAGTCAGTAAAAAAAGTATCTCGCACTAAGTCTGTCTCTGTCATGTTCACCTATTACATTGTAAAAAGAATGCTTCAAGTCAGTAAAAAAAGTATCTCGCACTAAGTCTGTCTCTGTCATGTTCACCTACTACATTGTAAAAAGAATGCTTCAAGTCAGTAAAAAAAGTATCTCGCACTAAGTCTGTCTCTGTCATGTTCACCTATTACATTGTAAAAAGAATGCTTTAAGTCAGTAAAAAAAGTATTCGCACTAAGTCTGTCTCTGTGAAGTTGATCCACTATTATAGTATTTCACAAAAATTGTTAGAAGTCGGATAACTAATGAATCAACCCAACCAATCGACATAAAGATACAAAAAGTGTGTCTACCTCATAGTAATCTGCATCGTCCAACTCACTGCCCTCGGATGAAGCACAGCTGTTAGCTTGGTCTGAGCCCTCCTCCTCTTCCTCTGGCCGCGAGTCCCTCTCTGGGTCGTGTTTGGCGTGTGGGGATGAAACAGTGGGTGTGGTGGCGGTGGAGGATGAGGATGATGACGAGGCTGACGGTGAGGGAGAGGCGGTGGCAGCGGCAGCGGCAGCAGTGGTGTCCCCTGACCCAACTGCGTGAGGCTCCATCAGCGGGAGACCAGAGTCTACAGCAGCTGAATGAGGAGAAATGAATTGGTTTCAGTATTTCAGTCTGACCGAGGCTTTGTGGCACAGTCAAGTTCATATAAGAGCCAGGAAGTGGATAAGGACAACAGGCTCTCGTAGAGAAAAGTATAGGTTAACGGCAAAAAAAGAAAGTTGTTACTAAAATTCAAATAGCTTAAATGATTTTTCCAGAACTAGAATTCATGACATGGAATAGTGTCAAGAAGTGGAAAGTGTATGCGGGTGGCCTATACCCTGGTACAGGATGAGAAAGGCAATGATGATGATGGTATTTAATAGCTTTGTTCATCCCACTACACAATTTTGACAGGCGCTAGAGAAAGCAAAAATGAGCAAGCAGGTGGTGCACTGTGCAGGAAAGATTAGTATGACATACCCAGCATGTTGGCTTTCTTCCCCTGAGTCTTGCTGGAGTTGCGGGAGACTTCCAAGAGTAGGCGCTGAAAAAAACAAAAATATTGAGCAGGTAGATAAGACACTGTGTCAAATGCTGCTGCAACATAATGCACTTTAAATGAAAATTCAGAATCACATTAGTGAGACATAAATGTGATCAGCAAATCATAAAGCATTATTTCTCAACCATTGTAAACATCAGGTTTTTATTGTTTGCATATGTGTCTTCTGTGTGTATAATACATCTGTTTGAGAGTCCCTAGATGCTTATTAAAGTAAAGGAAAAATCCAGATACAATGCTAATTGTGGCTGGTGTTGATCTGCCCTGGTATGAAACAACATCCACACCTGGTGTAGGATGGATGCAAACCCAAGTGTAAATGCCATGCAGGAAATATCTGAGTATTTTTCAGTGCTCTGACAATCTCTGCTTGCACAAGATTTTGTGAGTTACTGTGAATTCAGCTGATCTACTGAATGTAGATGGATGCACCAAGTGTAGAGATTGGTACATACCAGGGATGGTGAGGTCACCGAGTAAAAAATTACTTAGGAATAATGGGAAACGCCATTAGACTGACAATCAAGTATCTAGAATTTGGAAAAAAACCACAAATATTTCCTTTTGAAAAAAAGGGTAACAAAATCAAAATCCACATCAACTGAACCAATCCTCTCACATCTTTGAGTTCGTTGTTCTTTTGTATGTACTGTGCCTGGGCAGACTCCAGCTGACTGATGTACCTGGAAGAAAAGATGGACAGAGAGGTGAAGGAGTAATAATAATAGATAGGTATGTGTTCATCTAACTTTGGGATTATGCTATACATTTTACGGGGGGAGGGGGGTCAGAATGTCAGTTTTTCACAATTCAGGGGGGGGGGGCTATTCCATACATTTAAGAAGGGGGAAGCTACATATACTTCTCCCTTCATGTTCTTTAACATCAAATACAGGCCAGATGCTGACCCAAAAATAAAATAACTTGATCAAATAAAGAAAAGCAATTTTTCCATCCTTGTTTCTTAAAATTAGAACTCATCTCCAGGAGTTACTCCATAGCCATACACTTATTGATTAGCACTACTTCTAAGACATATTCTGTGTACTCTACATGTATAGCAAGACAAAAGTTTCGAGGCATGTTCAATTATGTCTGACTAAAATGAATATTTCTACATGTCCCATGAATATTTTCACTTATGCGGTTTGTTTGTTTTGTTGGGGTTTTACAGCATTGCTAACACTGTAAGGTCATTTAAGTACCAATAACTAGACTAGGACAATGAAAACAATAAGAAAGAAGTGGGAGGAGCAGACCACTTGCCAATGTCATATACACAGGAAGGTCACTTGTGCAAGATCTTCCCTTGAGAAACCTACCATTGTTGATCCCGGCACTTCTGGAAGAAGGTAGGAGGTCGAACCTGGAAGCGGAGCACAAGTGTGTCTGAATCGGCCTTGAGGTAGCCCTCCGTGGCTAGGAGGTCCAGACGAAAGAAGCGATTGTAACCCCAGCACTCTCCAACCTGGAAAACCATTAAACATTATGAAGTTAGCACAAAGCCTGCTTTAAAGTGAGAACTATATGCTATACAAATATGCAATTTATTGCTATTTCTACACTAGACACTTTTAATTAGAGTCTAGCTGTTCATGCATTATCAATCATAATCATGTGATCTGAAATCTTTTTATTCAAGCCATCTTCCAAAACAGTTTCAACTTGTTATTGCTAATCCTGTAGAATTTGACCATGTGACCGTTGATCATTTTTTTCTTAGAAAAACGTGACACCATCACAGACAGTGAAAGGGCACATGAATGAGGAGCAAACAGGTAGACACACAGCAAAATTTTAGTGCATAGAAAAGCGAGAGAGAGACAAACACCATTTTGACGCCCCCTTTCTGAAATAGCATCAAAGCCAATATTCTTTAACCATTGATTACGTCCTACCTAGATTGAGGAGGTCAACCTTTTTCGTTTTGTTTAACACTTCTTACAGACAGAGCTGGAGATCTGATGGCGCAATGAGTAGTAAGTAAACGCCTCTTACAATACTGTGACCATTTAAAGGAGTAGATCTCTCTTTTAAAAATCCATACCCCATAAGACAAGAGGTCAGAGCATGGCCAGTTCTGAAAAAATCCCCACAGATTCGAACCAGGGACATCTGAGGCCAGCCTTCGACTCAAAATTTTTTTTGCATTGTGACAATATTTCTAGAACCTCTCATTATTATGCACATGATATCGGCATTGCATTCTACAGCAATTCTGTTGCTATACTCGAAAACCAGTCCACACCAATAATCACAAGTAGTGTATTTCACATCACAGTAGCTTAGCACAAATACTTGCTCATGAAAAGGCTCGGGGCATCGTTGGCTGAGCGGTAGGTCCCAGGTTCGAATCCGGGGAGGTTCACTGAGATTTTTTTGCTGGACCCCCATCCTTTTGGAGATGGACCTAAAATTCAGAGGCCCTGCCTCATAAATGACGCTACAGTTTGCATGGGGCGTTAAACCAAAAGGGCTCGAACACTTTCCCAATGCATTACATCAAATCAGTACTCTTCATAACTAATTGTTATGTTTGTAATATTTTCAGTTTCACCCTTCAGTAATGTACAAAATTTCCTACTTACCTCAAATTCTGAAGCAAATTCTCTGACGATATTCTTGGACCAATCTCGAGATGCCTGATGTACCATTTCAACCCGATACTCGTACCTATGTACATAAGTGTAATGGTTAATAATAGCTTAGAATAAAGCAAGTTAATTCAAGATAACGATTTGCATATATATAAAATTTGTCCTCACAAATCTCGAGATGTGTACAAACATTGATTGTTTTAAAATCAACAAAAAACTCATCCTCCCAGGTCCAGATCATACAAATAGTATACAACATATTGAAGGGGGAGACAATTGTCCTTTAAAGTCTGGCAATTGCTGACTGGGGTGTATTTTTAGTGTACATTTACTTCATTTGAAAACTGGCCACGTTAAGGTTTCTTTAAAAATATGTAACTTTGACAGGCTGTACAACAAATTAACAATCTTCAAAAAAACATTCTTACAACATCTTGACAATACTCTCCAAAAAGACCCAGTTGGTTGGTATTCAGCCAACAAACATCATAACAGCGCAAACACTTACTTGGATGTCTCTGGTAGTCCAGCAGAAAGCTCTAGAAACACTGAGAGATAATGACCTCGGACAACTCCATTCCCTTCCTGGGGAGGGAAAACAAAGACAAAACTTTTTTTTAACATACAATTTCTGCAGATCCTTGAATAACTGCTCTATATACGGGGCTACATCAGAACAAATAGAAGCTCTAAAAAAAGCTACTACTGGAAATTCTGTTTTTACATCTTGTCCCCCCATTTTTCCTCTTTCTCTCACCATGTCCTCTTGTGTTTGCTCAAACAGACATGCTCACACATAAAACAAGAAAATGACCACATTCCTCAAGCCAAACAAATTCTCAAGGTCACACTCTTTAAAATAAAATTCTACACTCAGAGGAAATAAGTGAAATGCCAAAGTGAAAAAACCCAAAAAAACAATATTCAATCTTTAAGCTCTAGCGCTCCCAAATGCAATCACATGGGTTTAAAAAAACAACCAACAACCCAAGCCTGAGAATGTTTCTACTACAATTCAAACTTAGGCCACCTGCTTAGAGAGCAACTGTGTAAAGAGCTGAGCTGATGCACACTTCTCAATTTTCCAGCATACTGACAACAAAAGGTTAACTCACAACAACAAAAGGTTAACTCACAACATGTTAAAAAATGCTATTTTTATGCATGATTCATTCTTCAACAGGTGTTTCAACTGCTCATTATCTTTATTAAAAATGCCACACTTTTTACTACGCGAGCAGTAAAATATACCCTCCTTTTCAGTTATAATGATGAGCAGCGTTTCTACTAAGAAAATGAAAATGATTTTTCACTATTCTGAAAGAATATTGGTTGTTTGGGCAAGCTCCTTGTAAAGGAGAATTGAGTGGTTGTTTTTCCACTTTTTCTTCTTACAATGTCAACATGGATATGGGATGAGGAGGAGGAGGAATATCAAAGGGAAAAAATGAAGAGAAATCTCAGCATCGTGACTCACAGGATAGACCTTGAGCCTCCAGCTGAGGCCGTTGACAGAGAGTGGTGGGCTGTACACTGGGTCTGCTCGCTGTCGCAACAAGGTGAAGTTTTTCAGCATGAACACACTCGAGTCATACTGGGGCACAATTTCACTGACAGAACAGACAATCAAAACAAAGGTAAGCAAGAATATATTCTAAAATTTGTTAAATAATTACAGCTTCCTTATTAGCTAAGTAGCCTAAAGTAGACATCTTATCAAAATCTAATGAGAACATATTTATTTGCGTAAATCGGGCGAAGTAAACATTCAAATACTGTCTACTTCTGAAAAAATTTGCATGGAAAGATGTAAAAACCATTTGCTCCCACAATATAAAAGGTCAAATAAGGAAAAAGCCTCCTTCAGTCAAGCAAAATATTAAAGGTGAATCTTATAACTTGGTTTTCTCATAAGGCACTATATGAATGTTTCCTAAATCTGGTAGGCTACAGGGTCTCGTAATTTGCCATGACAGAAATATACTTCTCTGAATGGATTGATGTCTTTTTAAAGAAAGGTAGACTTCTATGAGGGATCATAAACTGATACAGTGTTGGGAACCTCATATTCCCCCCCCCCCCCCTACCCACCCCAAACATGTACCTGGTGAAGTCGGTGGGCACAGGAGTGGTGACAAAGGACGAGGTCGAGTGCTTGTGAGCCTGTTTGACCAGCTCCAGCAAATCTTTGCTGCTCACCACCAGCTCAGCCTTCCCCGCATCACGTAGGTTTGACTCCAGCTTCTCGATGGTCATCTCCCACATGTTGACTTCGAGTGTCAGCTGGTTACGCTGACCTGAGAGGACACAGCATGACAACCAAGTGAATACATGTCCTAGGCCCTGGCTGAAACACACACCCTACCCCAGTTTGTGAAACAAAATCACAAAGTCGGGCATGAAAGCACTAGTAAGCATCTGTATTTAAACAAAAGAACAAGTTGATGATTACTGCATTTATATAGCTCATATTCCCGCTTGAAAGCAGGCTCTATGCGCTTTACAATCAATTATTACCCCAGCAGACAAAGTCATTCAGAAACCTTCTCAACTTCCTAGGAAGCATACAGTGCAAGCTGCCATTTTACAGGCGCTAAAGCACTAACATACAGACAAGATCGTTCGCTGTCTATAACCGGGTACCCATTTACACCTGGGTGAAGTGAGGAAAATTTGCGTAAAATGCCTTTCCCAAGGACATAATGTCGGGCAGATAGCAACAAGTGTGAGCCCCTGTGTACACAAAAAGGACATAACCCCATTGAACTACTAACGCAAGATTACATATGCACAAAGAGAAAAGACCCATGCCACAACCTTACGTACCTACGAGGGTGAGCAACTTGCTCTTCAGCTGAGCCTCCAGCCGGGCAATCATCAGCTCAACAGCATTGCGGATTTCTCGGACACGCTCATCTTTGGCATTCTTCACACTATCAATGTTGAGCTCCTAGAAATAAAACAAACAACTTGAATTTATAAAATGAAGTTAAAAAGCAATAAAAATCAATTACCCTTCACTTTCAACAAAGATTGGTTTAAAAAATGACAGCTTGCATTATACTTGTACAGAGAAATTTAAAATACTCCGGCATATAATGAGGTCTAACAAAAGCAAGTGAAGAATGCAATGTATATTCCAGCTTGTTGTTGAGCTGGCCTATGAGCACCAGGTGTATTTAATACTTTAATATAAAATGAATATTTTTATCTCTTCCTCCCCTTTATCCTATCCCATCACAATCCTCCTCTCCCCCCCCCCCTCCCATAACTTTGATCTGTCCCCTGTACTGACCACATCCTGGACTTGACATAACAGTTCCATGTGCCTGGATTTGAGTTGACTGAGATCAGACGTGATCTTTGCCTTGTGCTCCTCATAGATGCCATCCAACGGCTTGAATACATGGCCAGAATGCTGAGGGAAAACAGACAAATAGAGCATGAGGGGAGGATGACACATACGAGATATATGCCTTCTGCATACCTGCATCTGTGGTGTAATGGTTAGGCTCTTCACCTTCACGAAGAGCACAATTTCCCATGTTGGACAAAAACATCTCCTATCCCTCTGCTTAATTGTTGTGTCCCTCTCAGCCTAGGTTGGCCCTGACAGGCAGGATTGAAGTAGCATGGCTATAAAATCACCTTACACTGAAACCGGTGAGTAAAACCAAAATCAAACCAAGGCTTCTGTATGGGGTGGTGAAGGTGTGGTTTGCCTGGTAATTGGTATTTGTTAAGCACAAATCTCAATATAGAGGTCACTTCAGATAAGCAACCTCACACTTAAATACCGCCCTCCCTTGTCCCTCAGACAGAACAATTTGAGGGGCAATAAAAGCTTTCAAAGCACCCGCAGTTCGAGGATATATTAATATTATGTATCTCTCTGAAGAATCAAAGTGAGGCTGCCTGCCTCAAAAAAGGAATAGATGCAACAATCCAAGCTCTCTCTCATCCTCTCAACCATACATGTAAAAAATACACAAAAATCTAAAAACAAATCTCAGTAGTGCACAACAAACAAGGTCAACTTCACTACCATAAAAAACCTTTTCCCTACTTCATGCCGTTAAGGAACACTTATCCCCTGCTTTGTAACAATCAATTAAAACTTATCCTCCCCCTCACAGCTCTCTTGACTCACCGTGCCACCCCAAAGAGCACACTGATGACAGATACACTGCTTGCAGGTCCAGCAGTAAACACTCAGCTTTTCTTGATGTTCCGAGCAACTGAAACAAAGGTGAGAGATCAAAGGGCTGAGTCTCCGTGCTGATGCAACATCAGATAATTGTATAACATACAATAATAATAATAAAAATAATAATAATGACTTTATTGATCCCTGTGGGGAAATTTGGTGTACAATGGCGTTAACATAAATTCACATTCTCTTGTAATACAATGATAAATACATAGTACAATGTCAATTTTTAATAATTGTTTTGGTCTGGTTACCAGTTTTACGTCTCCTGCAACACTGTAAGGTCATTTAAGAGACTGACTACTTCGACCCTGCCTGTCATGGCCAACCCGAACTGAGAGAGAAAATATCCAAGCAGAAAAAAACCCAGATCGTCCGCGACCGGGGATCGATCTAGGGTCTTCCACATAATAGGCAAAGAGCCTAACCATTACACCACAGCCCCGGTTTTAATAATTGCAACATTCACATCCTTTCCTAACAATTTCATGCATGCCCCACTTGGTCGCTGCTGTGCAGCACCCGTGTGAGCTAGAGTTAATGTTTCTTGCTCAAGGACACACCACAGAAGTCACCCACTCCAAAGCTGCTATCACTCAGCATTGCTTGACAATCTTTACGAACCAATGTTTACTAACCACTCGACCACTGGGCATAATGTGGTAACCAGAAAACTTCCTTAGAGTCCTACAATACCATTCTTTCTTAAAAATAAATCGTTATAACAGTTCGCATTTCATAAAATAAATGAATTTCAAGCTTTTGCAGTAGCTAGAGGCTTTTCTCTTCTGGTCCCTCTAAGGAGGTAGCTCTAAGTACCCTCTTAAACTTGAAATATTTATCCCCAACTACCATCCAGCCGACAGGCTTTCCATCTCCATGTCAGAATCAAATTCAATTCTTCTGTGTATAAAGCAAAGAGCACAATCTGTGTACCATAAAAGCCAACATTGAAAATCATAAAAGACAAAAAGACAGCTAGGTTTTATCCACCTACTAACACAGATGTTTTACAAAAGTAAGAAATCAGAGCTTAGATGCTGTTTTAACACCCCACCATACAACCTTTTGTAGCCATGAGTTCAAATTTTGTAGACAGAGAGCCTCGCAGTTTTATTTAGGGATGCAAACACAACCACCAAAAATTTACTGAACTTTTATGATGGCAGTGTCAAGTAAGATTTTCAACTTCATAACCTCACCAAAAATATGCAATTCTTCTTGAAATAATACAAAAGTAAGTCTTCTCACTGCTCACCACAAATACTTGACAGATGATTGATGACAGGAAAAGGAGACAAAATAGTTTACGGATTTCTGTAAATATAGAGATCATCGTCATCCCTACTTACCACTCCTTCCATCCCAGTCCGCCATGGCCTCGAGGCGTGGGTGTAGACTGCTGTAGTGTGTCGAGTTGTTGGGTCACTTCCTCTGCCCAGCGACAGTTGACCAGCTCATGGATGTGAAGTGATGCCCTGGATAAACAAAACAAAACCTATGAAAGGCAAGCTAACATTTGTTGCAAGAGTTAATGGAGAAAGAAAAAAGATATGCATAACAAACTATTCAAAAGCTGAGCAACACTACGGAGTTGGTCTCGCCTTCACTTGTTTGTTAGGAAAAACTTGGGCTGATGAATTCCATCTCAGAGTTTTTTAAGAGACCCTAAAACATCTAGTCCTGTTTATCCTAAACTGTCCAAATGTCCAGCATCTGGAAACAAAAAAGACTAATAATCAGATTCCTTAATGGTATTGAGATCTTAAAGTCCATAAAGCCACTTGTCAAGATATTTGGATATCATTGACAAAGATACTAAAAGATCTAAAAAAACAAGCTGCATCAGAATTATACCAGTCATCACATCATGAAATTTCATGCAAATACTGCATGGGCATGCTTTATGTTATGCCAAGCCTATCTCTAACTGAATATTAACTATGCAAATTTAATTCTACAATTTACCTGTATATCATTTCCACTAATTCCCATGTTGTAATTTTTCTGTCTCCTGATAACCGTGAGGAATGTCTAAGATTGCTGTGTTTGAAATGCAGTCAATTGGTATAAAAGTGACAAAGGTGTTAACTTTTCTCACTGTTACAGACATGATATGCAAGAGCAATTACTGCTGCGCACATGATGTAAAATCTGTCAATCCCAGAAAAAAAGCAAACCATGTAATTTCACATACCTGCAGTGTGGACATTGGGCTCTCTGTTCTGTCAGCCATCTCTGAGGAGATCAGATATCACACAAACAAGTAATTTAGAGTAAAAATGGAAGGACAAGGCGATGGCCCTGCAAATCTTCACTCAAAAAACAGCCTGAATGCTATAAGTACATATCAACCAATCTAACTACTAATAAGTGATCCAGACATCACTTACTCACCAAGCCATTACCCATCCACCTGAAGTGTCTCAGGTCAATAACTAACTCTCCCTCTGCCTTAAATGAGAAAAACCTCATGGGACAAAAAAAAGGTAGATAAAACTAAGTTACTTATCTATTTATAGAGGCACCAGCTTTTTTTTTATAGCTGTTTTAGCCACTTTGACTTTTGAAATAAACTTCTGCTTCTTCACTAACTCTATCTGTTCTCAAATCTCACGTTTTAATAAGTGCGCAACCAAGAAATGTATGCAGTATACAAATTACAAAAACCTTGGGGCTAACAGGTTAACAGCATAAGAAAATCATGTTTATCCGAATAAATTGTATTTAAGTCTGAATAATACTTTAGGCTCTTGAAGGGAAAGCCTCATGACTAAAAATGTGTATTTCCAGACTTACAGATTTGCAACCATTCTCTGAGCCAGACAGAAGGAACTCACCCGGATACATGGGAAACAGCAGAGCTTGGAACAGTGGGGACAGAGGCGGGCATCCCGCAGCTTTTCCATACAAATGAAACATCGAAACACTTCAGCCAGACACTGAAATACATGGGGAGAGGGAAAAGAATCAGATTTTTATTAAGATGTCAACTTTTTAGAATGATCTTACAATCACACAATTTGTGTCTACTACTACAAATCAGCAAGAGGTGGGTTGGAACACAAGGAAAAACAAAAGAGGAGGAGACAGAGGGGCTAAACTCAGACACTTTCAGTATTTTTGTTCTGACCCTAATCCAGAACTGACTGGAGGCGGGTTCCACTAGAGAAGTAGAAGAAGAAATTTAAAAAAAAAAAAAAATCCAAAACAAAAACTAAAAATAGAAACATAAAAAAATACTTGGATTAAGACCTAGATACCGTATACCGGCACTTAGAAGTAATTGAAGGTGACGCTGACATCTGAAAGAGTTGTCAATGAACGGACTATCAAAGGCAAACAGTCTATAAAATTTAATAAAAATAGTAGAGCCCTTGTTCTCCGAATGTACAAAAAGTTATGAACATTTAATGAAATCAAGGTTGTACGGTACTAAAAATGTTAAAGAATTACAATATTTACAGCCTGCATCCCGATCTGTAGCTCCATCTCCATTCCATTCCTCCACCCCCCAACCCCCCTCTCTCTCTAGCTCCAGTTCCTTTCCTCTCCCTCTCTCTCTTCCTACCGGCGCGGTGGTGTAATGGTTAGGCGCTTCGCCTATCACGGAGAGGACGTGAGTTCGAGGCCCGCGTGGGGCAGTTTGTTTGATCGAGTATATCTCCGTTTTTCTGCTGGGACAATGTCCCTCTCAGCCCGGGTTGGCCCTGACAGGCAGGGTCGAAGTCCCCCGTCCCTTAAATGACCTTATAGTGTTGCAAGGGACGTTAAGCCCAAACCAAACTAAACTCTCTCTTCCTCATTTAATATTTAACCCCCCCCCCCAAAGATCTAATAAGACTGAAAAATCCATCGTTGACCGCAATCATGCCCTACCCTGCCATCTGCAATTGAACTGAGTGCACTCACCCATCAGAGCTACACTCTCTTTCCTTCTCTTCTCATTCACTCCACAGTTTCTCCGACACACAACCAGATCGTTGTTGCTGGGTGTTTTTTTTTTACCTACAGAATAGGCCTACGCGCTTCAGTTGAAAGAGTCTGCCTCACCCTCGCATACATGCACAAAGGTCGATGACCGTGACCAACCCTACCCCTGCCGCTCTCATTTTCTCCTAGCAAAGACAGTGCATTCACTCACACAGAGCTTAAACTGTCCCCGCTCCGGATTTTTTGCTTAATTTTGTGCACCGCTTGCTCCTATCGCCCGTCATCTGCTAGCTTCCGAGCACTTGGAAGCGGCACAGTTCAATCTGGGTTTTAAAAAAAATTGACTCAAGATTTAGATTGGTTGTATGGACTGCTGGCTAAATCCCCGCCAAACTAGAACTATTGACAGTTTATCACAACAAATATTACATCCACTGCTGCTTCGACTCGATCTGAAAAGTGTGCTCAATTAAACCTATACGGATCTTATGTTGCTAAATGACGCTCAGTTGTAAAGTTTAAAGTGGACTGAGTAAGTGTGAACAGGTTGAAATTGACGGTAGGTTTGATGTGCTGAATCATATTGGTTGCTCGTTGTGGAATTACTCACTTTTCCGGTACTTTTCTCTCTTATTTGATTATTGACCCAATCTGATTTGATTCTGCCGCGAATTGGTCGCTAGTTACAGAAGTTCTTCCTTGCACTGCTGGAAAAAAAAATCGAGCTGAATGAATCAGACTACTGAATCCATCCACACTCACACCACCAGGGGTGAAGCGTGCTCGCTGAGTAGGCGCAGGCAAAAATAAATTGAAGCTTTAAAAATGAGCTATTTAAAGAGAGAAAAAAACAATGGAAAAATGGCTTCTAGAGAAAATCATATATATATATATATATATATTTTTCAGGCAGTCAAAAAGATGGGTCAAGCACTGCTTTTTTGCCTGTATAAACACTACGCCCGTGCACACCACACAGACTGCAAGCTACACAGTGTAGAGTGTAAGTGTAACACAGTCAGGTGGTAAAATCCACTGAGATCTGAGATTTAGGGCGCTTTTTCGTTTGTAAGATTATAGTATTATTAGGTTTCAGTCTCGACAGACGTGAATATTAGACCTACTACTTCTCCAAGATGACCATAAATATCTGGCATCGATATTACGGAATAATTGTTTGATTCTGGGCGTGGGGTAACAAATGAAAAAGCAACAGATTAAAAAAAGAGTAAATTAATAGAGTATCTCTAGCTAGGTTGCCCCAGTTTTCACCCACCTAAGAACACGTAGGAATACACAGTTTAACACTAGATTCCAATTAGGTGGGCGAGATTTGGCACTGGGGGAAAATTGCAGCACAAGACAAGTACACTACAAGAGATATCATTATTATAGAGCAGACAAAAACTTGATCAATATCAATAGCCTAATGCTAATGAAGTTAGATCAATCATCATTCAGTATACAGCTTACTACTAGTAGTAACACTAACGCACACCATACACTACTCACTCATTGAGTGAATTGGCCTACCATTCCAGCAAGCCTGGGCCAGTTTTGGATGTTCAGCAGGTGAAAATGAAAATAAAAAAGTCCGAAAAGATGTGATCTGACACACAGACACAACAACATAACTCACTCACTTCGACAGTATTGTCATCCCGCCTGTTGTCTCCGCCACTTGAACTGGAAGCCATATTAGGCCTATCTCGGTTGTAACAGCTTTCAGATGAAGAAAGAAACCACAAACGTTTCTAGAAGATGGTACATTGATTGTGACGAGTTCATTACTTAGCCATTATTAGGCCTACACTGCAGCAATTTGCAGGCAGTTCCCCAACAACGTCTCAGTCAGATTACTCCCCCTGAAGCTGGGAGGAACTTCTGTGTTAACGAGCAAAGATTCTATTTTTATAATGCTAAGTCGCTTGCCTTACTCTGACGTCATAAAAATGGCGTATCTTTGCATCTCTTGCTACATCCCAATCGGTGACTTGGGCGGTATGCAGCGAAACGGGGCTATCCCCATTAATAATTATAAGGTGCATCCAAATCTTTGGTGCATCTTCGTCTTTCTAAGAAGCGAATGGGCAGTAATATGAGGTTCGCACCCTCTCGTTTATCTTACGCTGCATATTTTACGCATTCATTGCTCTAATGGCGGCACCCTAGGATTCCGGATGTGACACAGTGAAAGGAAAGATCAGAAATTCTATTCTATTCTGTGTGTGTGGGGTTGGGGGGGGGGGGGGGGGGGGG
>JAUKPP010076918.1:0-16174 GCA_032273245.1 Phyllaplysia taylori
ATGCCTATCTTTCCGTTTTAAGGGCGAACGGCAAAAATTCAAACAAAATTCATGATACCAATTGAATATCTGTCTCTCGATTTGTACAAAATGCGAAACTCCTCTAAGAAGACCGTTCTGGGGCAGTGGTTGTGCTAGGCGTCGATAAACTATATTCCTCCAGATAGATCTAGATCTAGATGATTAACTTTTACAATGTAACAATGCCCTCGGCTGGGTAGTAGTTCTACTAACAGCCAATGAGAAGCCGTTTTGCAACGGTGCTGGCGGAGGAAGAGAGAGAGAGACAGGGTGAGAATTGAAACAAGCGGCAGGGAGGCCAAAGAGCATGTATAATGTATTCGGTCGTGGGGGAGGCCCAACAAGTCTATTCTAAATATAGCTGGTGCCACTGGTGGCGATGGAGCAGCCCTTGGGAAACACGTGACATCACTCTTTCAGCCAAAACGAGGCAGTTTGTTGTGGCGGTGGGAGTGGGAGTGCTCTGCGTAGCTGCTTGTGTTGTGTTTTCGCCCACCTAAGACGGCTAAGAACGGGTATGAATACATGGTTTAACATAAGAGTTAGAGTCCCATTTAGCCTCATTAGGTGGGGGAAAAGGGGAACTGGGCGAAAATTGCAGCACAGGAGATAATAAAATAAAATCAATGCCATTGCACCATCATGAGACATGAGATTAATGAGAATTGAGATGCAAATCAAAATGAAATTCATTCAAAATGCAAACCTTGTTTTCCAAGGCACCACATGCTGGATTGTCCCTGACGATGGGAGGGACATTAAAGGGGCCGCCATTGATTTTCCTTGATCTCTGCTTGCTTGCAAGCTGCAGTGTTTGTCTGTTGATCTTGATTTCAGTCACCACCAGTCGGTCGTGTTTGCTTTCCTGCTAAGTTTGCTCACCATTCGCCATTCACCTCTCAGGAATCGAAAATAGCCAGGTATTTCAAAAGTAGTACGAAAGTTCAATAATTTGCTCAAGTTCATTTGGGGAGCGATTTTCTGTTGTCAAGTTCTCTGCGTCTACACTGATCTTACTATTTTATTTTGTAAAATTCACTTCTAATATGATTATCTGTTCCCGTAACTTATCATTAAGAACAAACAGATTACTTAACTGGAAGGGAGTCTGAAGATCTAATTTCCATTGCAAATATTATTCACATTGGCATTATGGCAATGGAAGAGTGGAGAGAAAAATATATAGATAACAGTTGATAACAGTATGAAATTTAGCATCTTAGTTGAAAACTGAACGGACAGGGCAGAAAAGACAAAACAAAGCCGAATGAACACGATCCCAAGGAACACCATTAAGGAGAGGAGAGAACTAAATTGAGTGATAAGAAATTGATCATCAGGTTTCTTTCCATTTTTACAGAATCTTCATCAAACAATGGCAACACCATCAACTAATTAAAGATCTAAGCCTTCGGATTTATCCTATGTTCGCAGACCGGTTTGATCAGCTGATTGATAATGATCACTGATAAAAATAGAACCCCGGAAACCTCTGAGTGGAAGTAGGTCGGGAAATGCCAACAAGTGTTAGCCCAGTTAAGGGAAATTCCAACAACACTCCTTCTCGGGGTCTTGCATCCGGTGTTTCCCTGAAACAAGTCCAGACATGCCTGAAACTGTTGTTCCCCGACAATGTTTTTGAAGTGGACCACTGTGCCGTTTCTTCGGTTGGTTGAATAATCACGTGGCTTTATTATAAAGAATCTAATAGTTTTGCGCCTTTTAATTTTAGCTCGCTTCAGAGCTTGCAATCGCAAGGCGAGCCTATTATTTATTATGATTATGTAACTTGTCTTACGCATTTTATGGACAACTGATTCGTTGGTTGACCACACGACTGTGCTGTGGTGAGTCGAAGCCAAAAGCCTGGCCTTACTGATGAGGCTGAGTCGGCGGTTTGGAGTGGCCTGCGGAGTGAGAGAGAAAGGCCAGCTTTTAGTTTAATTGTCTTCATAGTTACTAGACTAGAGAATTTAACTGTGGAGATTCTGAGTAATGCACATTTAGGCCTATCACTACCCGTCATGTGTTTTTCACCAGGTCCAGGGCATAGCCTTGGCCTTGGCTAGCCTGGTATTGTTGTAGATGACTTGACCTGCTGAATCCCTTACGGGAAGTCCTCCCTCCAGATTCCTATCGATGTGAGTGTAATAGAATTGTGAGGCTTTTTTTTAAAGCTAAGCCTAGATCTAGATTATACTTCTCCGTTTTTAAAAAAAGAGATCCAGGCATTGTGACACTTGATCAGTGTCACACTACAACAACAGTAGAGCGCTGCTCCGACAAACTCGCTTATATTCTGACACAATGAGCGCGAACAAATGTTTTACTCTATTTTATGTCTCCATAATCCAACTCCAACATAGAATCTAGATCTAGATGGTTTGAGAGGGAACACAACTAATATTATTTCAACAGAAAAAACTGTTTGATAACCTGACATCAATTCTCGAGTACGACCAGTTACACCATAAAGACCGCCGCACAAAGAAAAGATGAAACCCTGAAAGCCAGATATTACGCTGGTTTCATAGAATCCCATTCACCAACACGTGTTGTGTACACATTTGAGGCAAGGGGTCATAAAATGGACGGTCAGTCCTATGCTTGACCACTAGACTACCCACTCAGCTAATAAGGGGAGATCAGACTTTGGTGTTATTGTCTATGACCACTCCATGCGCCACAGTCCATTGTGGACAGACACTCATAATTTCTTACCATAGTTAAGGCTCCTCGTACCTACTCTTGACAGTGTAGAGCTTGATACGTTCTGCCAGATGTCCGTAAGTAGGCTACTTTGCTGATCTCAGATGTCAGTAAGTAAACAAGACAATCTATCAACGGCTCCTCCATCTACAACTTCATCACCCCATCCTACTCATTCCCTTTCTGAACTTTTCAGCAGTGTATAGTCCTATCAAGGAGATTTTTAAAAGGATCGATTATAGGCCTTTGATACTACATAGAAAATAAAATTCTAAGTGTTAAAGTCAAATAATAGGGTTATAGTGGGGTCGCAACTATTTAGCAGATCAGATAGGCCAACAAACTCGATAATCCAACACTTTTGCGGGGAACCGATGCGCTGTCGGATTATAGGGGCTCTACTGTATGTGATTGCTGTCACACTACACCCCATCACCAACATCATAATAATCTAGTTAGCCATGCTCCTATTTTCTCTTGAAAGTCTCACATTTTTTTGGATAAAAGTAGTAAAAGGCTTAGATTTAGTACAGTGAATTCCAGCTACATTCTATTTGCACAGCACACAAAAATCAATATGATCCACTTTATCTACTTCCACACACAACACGAGCAGCTTGCAATACATAGGCCAAGAGAAGAGTTCTTTGGCCAGAAAGTAGCAATGCAGACATGAGCATTTTAGGGGAAGCCTCTCACTGGACGTAGGTGTGCGGCCTGTCAGCCGTGGTGAGACAGATTACAGCGTAATCAAGTTGGCTCTTATTTGACTGCTCAGCGTAGGACAATTTAGACACTTATGTGAATCTTGATGTATGGGGAAGTGGTCACCCTGAGTTCCACTCAATAACGCAATGCTTTGCGAATTCCAGCTCGAAAAAGTGTTAAGCATCGAGAGCTCTAACTTAGTGATAGCGTCCAGGTCGGAGCGGAGTAATCATCGCCATCATTGCTCGCCTGCTGTCTAAACGCAGCCCATTGCAAAGTCCAGCTAGAAAGTGATTAGCATCGACAGCTCTAACTTCGTCTAGATCCGAACGGGGTTTAGTAGTCATCGCCATCATTGCTCGCCTGCTGTCTAAACGCAGCCCATTGCAAAGTCAAGCTAGAAAGTGATTAGCATCGAGAGCTCTAACTTCATCTAGATCTGAACGGGGTTTAGTAAACATTGCCATCATTGCTTGCCTGCTGTCTAATTTCTATACCCAGCCCATTTTAAAGTCCAGCTGCGGAAAGTGATTAGCATCAAGCTAACTTCGTGTCTAGTTCGGAGCGGGGTAAACATTGCCATCATTGCCTGCCTAGTATCTAAGATAGACGCAACCCATTGCGAAGTCCAGCTAGAAAGTGTTTAGTATCGAGCTAACTTTAGTGTCTAGTTCGGAGCGGGGTAAACATTGCCATCATTACCTGCCTACTACTACTATGTTAGATCTAAGTTAGGCAAGTAGGGTGGGAGCCATGCGCTCTCTCATCTCCAGCCTTAATGAACACTGTATTTCAACCTGGTAGAAAATATTAAAATGGCTTTAAACTCTAGGACAATCTTATTTCCTGCTCTGAGGTTAGGTATACTATTGTGCACATTCTTTAACTTGATCTCTTGAGCACTGAGAAAGCCTTCATGGAATTTTTTTTTTTTTACAACCCTGTCCAAAGGGAATTATGATCATGCACCTTTTCAAAAAGCTTTATTCTTTTTAAAGTACATCAACATACAGTTTTCCTTTACAAACATTGTTAAATAAAAACAGTAAATTGCATTTTTCTCCATTTCTTCCCTTGAGCGTATACGCGTTTGTGATGAACTTCTTTTATATGCTCAATGGCGGTTGTGTTCCAATGTGGTTGTGGGGCAAGCTTTTGCCTGTTGACCGGTCAATGGCATTCGTCACAGGGCAAAGGAAAGGTCAGATCAGATGTCTTTCATAAAGAAAAAGGAGTGGCGGGGAGGGAAGGGAGCAGAGGTGTGTGTGTGTGTGGCTTTGATGGAGAGGGGGAGAGGGCTGGGGAAGAACAATGAAGGCAGGCATCTAAAATGGGGATTTGTAGTCCCAGCAGGGAATGAATCCATCTGGGACGCCACTCCCTCTAAATGCATTACCGGTATGCACATCCGCTTCTATTTTTAGAACTTATGAAATACATTTCAGAAAGGATTTTAATCTTTCCCTCCAAGTTCTCATTGAGCTTTTATTTTTTTGCTTAGTCGGACGTAATGAGAAGTTGATGTGGAATCTTGATGACAATCTGGGTTTGAAGTTTTATAGTTTATAATAACAGAGCTAATTGTACTAGATGATAGGTTGATAGGTTTTTCTGCACCAACCTCAACCATGAATGAAAAGGTATAATATTATAAAGCAAGATATTGTTGTAATAATAATGTAAGATTCTGTTTTCTCTTTCTCTTTTTTTACCTTTTCTTTTTTTATTTTGCTTGATACATTTTGAGTCCTAGCAGGGGCATGTATTTCTTATAAGTAATGTAAGCTTACATTTGTTTCCTCATACTACAATCCAACCTAGGTCAAGCACCTCCCCGCCCCTCACTCACTTACTACAGTACCCAATGCTAATCTTTTTTAAAGTGTCAGTGCTGATGATTGGTCTGCTGTTGAATTGTAATTGTGAGATGACCTGATAAGTAGTGATATCTTTGACTTTGAGTCTGTGAGAATACGAATCATGTATGAATGATAGTACAATTCACTCTGCTTTTATATGTTTAACTCGCTTGTGTTGACAATTCACTCTGCTTATGTTTAACTCGCTTGTGTTGATTTTTGGTCATGAACTCATGATTTTAAGTCCCAGCCCACATACTGTTTTTCTATACAATTGTAAAATTCAATGGATAAGTTGAATTTTGAATCATGAGCGGCTAATATGTTTTTTTCTCAATTCTTACACAGCATCAGCTTGTCTGCCATCGTCTGTGTACTGTAATTTATGTTCTTGTGTGTATGTGATTTGAAACAATTGAATTCATTTGTGTAAAGTGCGTTGAGCTGAATGTTGGCATGTGTAGTCATATGTATGTGTTGCTTTTATATTATATTTGTTCTTATAAATAAGTTTTCTTTAAATATAATATAATATAATCAATATATATCGCCATTAAAAATATTAAACATAAAAATATTAACTATTTTTCAGTGTGGACATCTGATCCTAAAGAGGCAAATGGAGAGAGGGGGAGAATCGTTACAGTGGACTGGAAGCTCTGCCCGATCTGTCGTTGACTCCAGCCATGCCATGGTTGAGACCAGGATACCGGCAGCGCTACCATCCCAGCCGAGCACTGCCGTCACCGTCCCTGCCACCCACTCCACAGTACCAGCGATCATCTTGCCCAACCCGTCCTCTCAGTGTGGGAATGTTCCGGCTGGTCCCGACAGTCCTGCTTCCCAGCAGTATGTGGTGGAGGAGAAGACAACAACCGTGCGAGTTCCCATGGTAGGTCAGGGGTGGCTAAACTCACGATGCATCAATCCGCACCAGTTGTCATGAAGTCAAAATTGTTTAGAATCACTGCCAACAACTTTACATCATCTAAGTGTTATACAATTTTGTATTGAACAGCACTAATTAATGATCATATGGGCAGCAGCAGTCACTGTGATGTGGTTTGCTCCTTCTACTGTTTTCTAAGTGTAATTATTGTACAAAATAGCCGCAGCAAAAAAAAAAACCTGCTTTGAAGGGAAATACCAAGAGTGGGTATTGAACTGCCTTACAGTGTTTTCTCATGTAAACTAGATAGGCTGCTGTGATGTTCTGATAATAAATATGCTTATACTTTATAGAATTATACATTGCTTTCGAGCCTGTATTACGCCAACCAGGGCCAACCCATGTGCAAAGTGCAAAGGGTTCAAAGACATTCCCTGGCACTGATACCTTGGTTTTATTTGGTTCAATGGTTTTACACCCCTTGAAACGCCATAAGATAATCTTAAAAGGCCAACCCAGGCTGAGAGACACAAAGCACAATGATTTCATAAGCTGTGAAACTATATAGTTATATTACCGTATCATCCTTTTTCTTGTGCTCAAATTTCGACCTGTATTTTCTCTATGAAAGAAAATGCTATATTATTTTGTTGGTGTGAAGATGGAGTCATCAGACTTGAGAGCAGAGGTTGGGCATCTATGACTGGATTCTCTCAATTGTTTGTTTTCACAGCTGCGACCTCGGCCTGCCCTGCTCAGAGTTCTCCAGCTCTCTGGTGGTATTGGAGAAACATATACTTTGAAAGAGGTAGGAATGAATATCATACACTTTGAAAGGGGTAGGAATAAACTTTGATGAAAATCAAAAAGTTTTTTAGTCATGGAGGTGTAGTGAAATCATTGTACCTGCACCATTGCTCTAGTAGTCTAAAGAGAAGAGAGAGAAGAAAACGCTTCATACAGAATGGTTACTTTAGAATATTTTGAGTCTCCGGTTGCTTTAATGAATGAAAAGTCAGATTTGTTCCAATTTTTCAAATATTTTGTCATTGGATTCAGGAGAATGAGAGCTATTTTGATACATATTTGTAAAATAACAATGCACCAACAGTGTTTTGAAAAACAGTCATTATGTTGATTTAAAATAGTCACGAGTCATTGTGGACTGAAAAGTACCAAAAATGACTCATGCCATTGTCATGGAGAAGTGACGATACATATGTATTATTGTCTGCAAACACCATAATATATGTTACATGTACAGATAATTGGTCCAGAAGTGTCTAATGCCATATACATGTGTGTTATTCTGTCAGATAATTGGCCTAGTGCAGGAGTACATCCAAGAGAGGAAGCTTTATGATGAATCCCAACCCCATGTGGTTCACTGCGGCGGAGATCTGCTGGCTCAGGCACTGGGCGTGCAGCGGTTTACCGTCATGGAAGCTCTGTGAGTTGTGTGGGAGATGCTACATGAATCTGGCAAGAATGGTTCCATGAGCAATAAGAAGATAGTTTCTCCGATCAGAAAAGTTCAGGCTATCGTGTAGAATTTCAAGGAAACTGTTCTCGAGCCATGCTACTATGAGAAAATTTTCTATCCAGTCTCTCTTTTGCATTCATGCCTGCGTTTTTAATCATTACTGATCGAAATATAATGTAATGTTTATGATGTGTTATATGTGGTATACAACTAGACTTAAATGACTATTTCAATTTTTTTTGCCGTAAGCACAAAAGGATTCAAAGCAGTTTTACGTTTTGGCACACTATAGCAGCACATCATAACAGAGATATTTTTAAGTGCCATGATATGTCTAATGAAGTCCTGATTTTAAGTTGAATTATCATTAACTTATTTCACCTCTGACCTCTCATCGCTGACTCCATGTTGTATTCTTCTCTTCCTAAACAGAGGTCTGTTTCACAGGAACTGTTCCCTCGAGCCTGACTCATGTATCCGCATACGCCGACAGCTGGTGACAAGACCTGTGTCCGTTCCTGCGTCAGACACGACAGCTCCAGGGTCTGGTGTGTTCAGCACGGCCTGCCACTCATCTGCCACCAACACATCCTCGTCCTCCGCCCTCTCCTCCGTTTTATCGCCCGGGTCAGGAAATATTCTCCCACAGGTCAGGAAATCAGTCCATTTTGTTTCCCTGTCTACGGGTGCCAGTTTTTGGTAAATTTAGGAACTCGGTCAAACATCGTGGTCTTCGAGTAAAGAAATGCTATTATTTCAAATACCTTTTTTTCTGTTACAAGACGAAAACATTCAAGTACAAGAATTGGCCTTGTTTGCTCCTGTGTTTGTCTGTAGAGACTGGATCCTCGTGCAATTCGTGGGCAGGAAAGACTACTCTAATTATGTATCGTAAATCTTGAGCAGCTGATGACAAGATCACACATGGCTGTGGTAGGAAAAGAAAGCTGAAAGATTTGTCCCCCCTTTTGCTACCCTCACAGGCAGTTCTAAAATATAACTCTCCCCTACCCTTGAAGATCAATTTAAAAATCTCTGGCCTACTATTTGTGGTGGCAAAACCTAGTTTATCGTATTCCACATCAATCTAAGTCAAAATGTTGCAGTTCTGTGGTGACATTTTTTTTGCAGAGGAGTATTTTTCATCCAGTCTAAGTTGCAAAATTTGCCTGTGCCTGGTATTATGTGTATTTTTATCACAGTCCTTGGGTCAAGTTTAGGATTTAGTAAAATGAGTTGCTTCATAGCGTGACTGAAACTTTTTAGGAGAATAATAATAATAATAATAATGGTATTTGTATAGCACCTTCCATTAAAAATTTCAAGCTCAAGGCGCTTCACAGAAGAGTAAGATAATTTACTTAAATGACATGGACAATTGTAGAATTAGAAAATAAGTTCTGCTAAGGATTAAATGTCACAATCACTAAAACACATACCTGATACAAATCAATCACGCTCTAAAAATTGATGCTCAGTAGAAACAGATTATTGGGGTGGGGGAGAGGGTGAGGCAGGCGTCCCAAGTCAGCCAATCGTCATCCCGAGCATTAAAGGCTGATACATGGTTTTTCTTTTGTTTTCAGCTGTGCAATAGCGATTCCTCAAACCCCAACATTCCACAGAACCAATTGCCAAGCACTCCAGGTAAGTGTTCAACAGAATGTGTTGCAGTTTGACTTGAAACAGATATCAGTATATATTTTGAGGAATTTCATTGTTATGAAAATATTGCGCGTCCCGAAAAGATATACTGTTGCATACCTTCACGCAGGTGGAATGTTCACCCCTATGATTGATAGTTTTGTAACGTGAAACTTGGGTATAGCTAAGTCGTTGGGACCAGCCTAATGTCCTTGATATATCTGAGGTCTTGTTATATCCAAAAGTTAAAGTAAAAGAGGGTATGTACCCTGGCTGACATTTTGGGGAGCCCTTATGCCACTCGTTTTCTTCAGACAGATAAGATTTCCTTTAGATTTGTTTCCCGATGCCTTACGGAAACATCACTTGATGCAACCACAGTCTGAAGTGAAGAAGGGATCTCACAAACTGCACCACGTGCTTCCAGTATAGCACAGTTAACTTAGATGTGTATAATCATTGAATCTTTGCTGGATAGGTCAAATCAATTGACACTACATGCACACAAGGCAAAGTAGGGGTGGGAGGGCTTTGCGTTGCGCTAATAGTAGGCTGGCTTTGTTACCTAGGCTTGAGTTTGCTTAGTGAAATACTCATAATAATAATAGATTGCATTTATATAGCGCATATCCCCGCTCGAAAGCAAGCTCTATGCGCTTTACAATCATTATTACCCCCAGCAGACCAAGTCATTCAGAAACCTTCTCAACTTCCTGGGAAGCATATTTAGGATATCATTCTAATCTAGTTCAGTCCAAACTTTGTAATGACTGAGGTTGCGAGACTCGTACCTCCTTTTATCCCACATAAAAATATATCCTTCAAAGGCAATGAAGAAAAACCCTGAGATTTTATATTTGTTTGTTATAAACGATGTCTCATTATATTTAAGTTCTGCTGTATTTGCAATGTCCTTCTGTATGAAACCAAAGACATATCAGCTTGACTTTACCATACTGTATTAATGGGTTTTTTCGTGTGGTATTAACTTTTGCGTTTTTGTTTCTCACAGAATCTTCAGGCAGCCTGTCGTCCTCTGGGCGGTCATCTCAAGTGTCATCGCAGAAATCCTCCATGTGCTCCTCGTCCACTATGTCACCACAGTCTGTCTCATCATCCGGCACAGTCCTGACCGGCGCATCCTGCTCGTCTGTCGTAGTTAAACAGTCAGAGCTGGACGATGTGGGGGAACAGGTCAGTCCGGAGGGTTGAGGATGGGGGATTTGGTCAGTCAGTCGTTTAGTATTGTTTTGTTTGGAATAAATCTGCATGTTGATAGTTCTGTCATGTGGTAGGGTGGATGTGAGATGTTAGAACATTTACTGATTGCATCAATGACATTTTTGACAGAAATGTGGTGCTTACTGTATTTATTGCAAAATGTTTCAATAGAGATGTTTCCTTACTCTAAAAACAGCGGGGTTTACTGTTTTTGAGGCTTGCGGGGTGTGGGGGCAGAAGAATCCGCTGCCTCGATGCACTGCTTTTGAAAAATAACCCTGGGTTTCCCCGAGAAAAAGTACCAGATAAAAGACTTAACAATTGGGAATCAAAAACTTGGAAAAAAAATTATGACTCCTTGTACCAATGAATGCTTGAACTAAACCCTCATACATAGCACAATGTAAGCCTAGTTGATGTATCATGTATAGTTACATTTGAGTGGCTTGATGATTTGTCATGTCCCCGATTGACTCAATAGTTCTCTCCCCTCCCCTCCTAGGTGGTCACATCCACTGACAGTTGCAGCGACCTGGACGAGAGAAAACGGAGAAGTCGGAAAAGAAACTCAGGTATTAAACTCTTTGTAGAAATCTGTGAATGTAACATGCTGTGACTGTGCTGGACAGGAACTGTTATCATTGTTGTTGTTGTTGTTGTTGCTAGACAAGTAGGTTTTTAGCATATGCCCTTCAGCCCAGTGCCATGTTATAGTTATAGAAGGTGGAGGCCTTCAAGGCCTTCATAAGTTCAGGGCTGAGAATTGTCCGCCTAAAGTCGGAATTCTGCCCCTCCCTACCTTGCCTTCTTTTCAGCGAAACGCAGCTTCCGACTTTTTTTTTATATATTTCATTTTAATATTTGCTCTGATTTTTGTTTTCTTGAGTTTAAAAGGGGGGAGCATGGTGACAGATTAGGGTTACCAATCAGCCCAGAATAGCCACATTTTGCTTTTTTTACATCTTGTTTTTTTTTCAAAATTTTCTGAGGGAGCATCCCCCCAGACCTCGTAGTTTTTATGACTTTTTTGTTACTGACCGTTCTCAGCCCTGTAAGTTGTTCTTTACTGTAGTGTAAGATATTGTCTCTGGTAGGGACAGAAGAAAGGGGTTGCCCTCCGAGATCTTGTTGCTTGGAATGCTCAATGAGCAGATGTTGGATTATTTTATAGACGTGAATTGTTATGGAGAGGTTGGTTTGGTTTGGTTTTGGCTTTACGCCTCTTGCAACACTAAGGTCATTTAAGGGATGGGCTGCTTTAACCCGACCTGTCAGGGCCAACCCGGTACGAGAGGGACATTATCCCAGCAGAAAAACGGAGATATACTCGATCAAACAAAATGGCCCACACGGGCCTGGAACTCATGTCCTCTGCGTGACAGACAAAGTGCCTAACCATTACACCACAGATGCCGGTATGGAGAGGTTATGATTAAAGGAAAAACCCAAGGATGTCAGGGAAAAGGGGCTGTTAGTAAAGATATTTGCTCGTGAGAGGTGACCACTAGGGCAGGTTTGATATGTTATATTTAGGCTAAAACAGCCAAAAAAGCTGGTGCTGCTATAAATAAATAACTTCTTTCTAAGTGAGTCTTGTTTATTTGAAAGAGAGATTGCAGTTCTCCCTCTTTCTCTTTCTCTCTCTCTCTATTTCTCTCGTTTGTTTAAATTTTAGCATTGATGGGACACTTGTAATTTTTTCCTTCCATAGATGAGAATGTTCCTCCATCCAGCTCTACTCCTCGTCAGCGCAGCACGTCTGTTAGTGTCAAGTGTGATGAGATAGATGGGAGTTCGAGTCCCTGGCAGTGTGAAGTTCTTGTGGAGACCTCAGCGGGTGCCGCCGCTTCCCCAGAGGACGTAAGTGTCTAGGAATATTGGTGTCTGATCTTAGTATTTGGTTTTGATACATCTACAGCAAAACTTTTTGATTTGTGGTAACTGAATGTTGTCGGGGTTATACCATACCTGCCAACCGTCCCGGAAGATCCTGGATTTTCCCTGATTTTAATTGAAATTTCCCGGAATAGATGCTGAGATCCCGCATTTTGATAGTAAACTACAGTTAGTAATAAAATGTCATTAAAATAGTGAATTGGATAGATCTAGCAAAATATGCTGGCCTCGAACTCACATCCTCTGCGTGATAGGTGAAGCGCCTAACCATTACACCACAGACGCAAGCCTTTCTTCTCAGCCCAGGCTGGCCCTGACTGGCAGGGTTGAATGAGCCCGTCTCTTAAATGACCTTACAGTGTTGCAAGGGATGTAAAACTGGTAACCAAAAACCAAAATAATGTTTTCCCCGGAATACAGTGGCACTTGAGTATGACCTTACAGCATTACAAGAGGTGTAAAATACATCCTATGTATATTTTCCCCCAGGACACCGTGGTGGTGGAGTACGGGTCTGACCACTTCTCCGTTGAGTACGAGGTGGAGTCTAGTTCAGAGCATGAGCCACAGCCGTGGCAGGAGGCACAGGGGTCAAGGCCACAGAGAGAGCGCGAGTCGTCGGAGTCAGACATCAGCTCATCCACCTCTAGAACTGTAAGTAATTCCCAGCCCCTCCCCCTCCCCCAGCTTTACAAAAAGCTTTGTAATTTTGAGTTAACAATGGATATTAAAAGTAGACGGGCCGAATAGAGATGTCCCATACTCAATAAAAATAGAAAAGACAACGGGGATTCACGAAAAGGAGGGACAGATCTGCTGCCTAAATGCACTGCAATAAAAATAATCTTGGGTTTTTTCTAGCATAAATACGGAGTATGGGGCTGAACTATTGCTTGGCACCATTAAGTCCAGTGCATCATTGCCGAACCAAGAACTCTTTTTTGAAAATTTAGAATTCAGAAACAAGAGTAGGTTGGGAAAAATGAAAATGAATTTGTATCTTTCTGCATCGATTATCTGAATTGAAGGAGCAGAAGCTCATTAAAAAAAAAAAAGAAAATCTCACAATAATTTCCTTTTGAAATTTGACTGTTTGATATAAACTAAAAATCTTTAACATTGGGAGAACGCTTTCCTATACACAGTAAAACCTGCGTATCTCGACGTCTGTTAAGACAACATTCTGCTTAAGTTGGCATTATTTGGAATTTGAAGTTTTTTATTTATTCACTATATTGACATACATGTATCCCTCAAGACGAATTTACTTGACGTGATTTCAATAGTCCCAGCAATGTCGTCTTATGCAGGTTCTACTGTGTATTGTCTCAATATTAAGTTTGTTGATTTTTTATGTGATTAAAGAGCAACTGATGACAGAGATTTTGCCATAGGTCTGATTCCTTTTTTGTTACTTGCATGTGCCTTATTACTTGTCAATGTTTTTGACATTTCAGCCTGTTTGAGACTGAACAGACAAGTTGTCTGGAAACCTTAGAGTTTTGTTACTCTCAGTTCTTCTGGCTTACCAGATGTTGACACAATTGTTTGTATATGATGTGGTCGGGGGCAGGTTATACATTATCTGTGTAAATATTTGGATGGGCTAAAAAATATTTGCATCATGTTCTCAGCGAAAAACAAAGAAATCTACAATGGTATAGATTTACTTTAGTACCGGGTATTGACAATGGTAACAACTGAATGTCCTTTTCATCAATTACAAAATCTTTATATAAAATATCTTAAATCATCACCGCAAGATCTAATGATATCAGCCGAATTGAAAAGCATGCTGGTATAATTTGTTCACATAAAATGCTTAACCTTTATTTCTACACAAGTTATGACGATATAACTTAATTTGTATAGATAACAAACTGACCACCAGTCAGAAGTAGATATCTATGAGGAGGAGGAAGTGAACTGCGATGGATGGAGTTGAGAAATGGTCATGGCAAACCTGTCTGTTTTCAGCTCCGTTGCTCACAAACACAACAAGTATTGGAAATCAGCACGGACATGCAGACACACACCACAGCTTTGTTCATTACCATCGTGGAAAGTCGGGTCAAAATGAATGGAACGCGCCACCACAAGGTAGCGGCATCTGTGTTTCTGTTGTTTGCTGCAGTGGAACCCCAGGTGCCTCGACTCCACTACGCCTCTTCCTATGCTCTCAGATCAAGGATGTTACACTAGGCTGCTCTGCCCAAAGCTAAAGGAAACAATCCATTCTACGACATTTCTAGACTCGTTGAGTCTATCTTGTAATGGCAATTGCCTAGCCGATAGGCCTCGACATATCCACTGTTAGTGCATGATACCCAGTTCTGCAAAAAGCAGCTTTGCTGATGTGCAAGCTGAATTTTCCACCAAGACTGGCGTCTGTTGTGTAATGGTTAGGTTTTTTGGAATCTCGCAAAGGATTGAGGTTCGTTCCTTTCCCTCATATTGGACGAGCATCTCCGTCTTTTTGCTGTGATGTAGTTCCTTCTTAGCCCAGAATGGCCCTAACAGGAAGGGTTAAAGTAGTACGCCTCTGAAATGACCTAACAGTGTTGTACGGGGCATATAACCAAACCAAACTAAACCGATTTCACCAGGTTAAAGTCCTTGTGTAATCTCGTGTTCACCAAGGACTCATTGGGTTAGGTTATTCTGACTGTGCAAGAAAATTGCGTTACAAACTCTTCTGAAGTGATTTTGAAGTCACAAACACCGGAACTGAATTTCTTCAAACCAACTCTTCCCTAATTTATGGTCTGTCACAAATGAAATGTTAATAAATAAAATAAATAAATGCCTATCATTCTTTGGCCTATTTCATTTTACGTTTGTATTGAACTTTGGCAAACATGTAAATATCATCAATATTTTGGTAGTTTTATAATTAATATTAACATCCATACAGTTTCCTTCTCATTTATTATTTAGACCTTACAAACAAGATGCACACATGACTCATTTCTAAGTCTCAACCTTCAGTCGAGTTACAAGCTACAGTTGAGTTCTTCCATTGTTGAGGACTCAGCTCCAGGCTCCCAGTACGATGAAGGAAGACAACTCATGACAAACTCTCACTGCGATGTTTTGCGCTCTGTGCTTTAGGCAAGGAACGAGTTTCTATAAATAAACAAGGGAACTGTTAAAGACTAGTGAAAATGAACACAAACCTCCGGCGCCGATGTGACCGTGCAGTGTCGTAAGTGCTGTAAAATCTCAATACCCGTATAAGAAGTTATCAAAATTACCGAGTCCCGAGTTATCATATGAGGTATTTCTATATAGAGGTGCCCAATTGTTTGGCTGTTTTAGCCAACTTCCATGGGTGTAAATACGGCAATGCCAGTATAGCATAGCCGTTTCTCAGAGCATGATCTAGTGTCAGGAAGATGTAAAGTCTGGAAGTCATGAGTGCTGTTTTCTGTGGAGAGCTAACTTTTTGTTTCCTTTTACCCACCTTCCTTCTCTCCCCTCTTTGCCCTATACTGTCACAAATATCTGTCCTCTCTCTATCCCTTTACCTCTCCCCTATTCTCTCTGTTTCTCTTTCTCTCCCTCCCTCCTCTTTTTTTCCCTCCCTCCTCTTTCTTTCCCTCCCTCCTCTTTCTCTCCCTCTTCCTCTTTTTTCTCTTCCTGTCCGTCCTCTTTCCCTCCCTCTCTCCTTCCTCTCTCTCTTCCTCCTCCCGCTACCCCTTTCTCTCCCGCCCGTTCTCCCCCCTCTCTCTCCATCCCGCCCCC